>MU158833.1:23581-65279 GCA_015888305.1 Antheraea pernyi | reverse complement strand
CCATCAAAATCAGTTCAGCAAAACACTAAAATAAAAACTATTTAAAAAGTATTATACGAATTAGTCGAGTTCGTAAATTTCGAAAATAATATTTTGACAGGGCGTAAAAGCTAATTTTGGCGAAAAAAAATAACTTACAATGAAAACTGGCCTAAAATATGTCGGTTTGGGAATTTAAACTAATCTCTAGAAGGTGGGTAACGCCTTGATTAAAGCAATTTTACTAATCTTGCTGCGTCTGTTTATTAAGAGATAGCTGTAATTTTTATATAGATTATGTAACAAGGTCGTTTTCCTTATACAAATAAAAAAAAAAAAACAAGTAAAAGTGATAAGTTAAGTCGTGTTACATAAGTCGATACTCACCGTTGAGTGTGTCCCGCCGCGTAGAAAGTGAAAATCAACGCGAGCGCATACTCCGTTCTCACTTTCCTCAACACAATCTCACTGCGAACTAAACACCAATACTGGCTGTTCTATATAATCAAAAAAATAATACACAACGAATACGCAGTTTGAAATTTCAAAAATTCGAACGCGATTCGGATTCGCCCGGCACTTGTTCTTAATTCGAACGCGGTGATCTGATTGGTCGGTGCTTCGTCGGGTGTTGTCGGCGGTGCGTCAGGTGCGACTGCGGTCGGTTAGAGCGTCGCACGCGCAGCTTCGATGTTGTGCAACACTAACAGAGAGTGGGTGGTGCTGGTGTGAAAAGAATCCTTGTTAAATTTGTTTCCCCTGAGACTGTCAACATCCGACTAAAGGCTGCGCGGTGACCCCGTTTCGCATTCTCGATTACACCCCTTACATCACATTACTCGAGTGAAGAAAGTTTTTCGAATTTAAACGAGTCGTTTCGCAATCAGTTTCTGGTTTAATTAATTGGATTCATTCTTTTATTAATTAAATTTGAATTTTCTGTTTATCTATAATCACGTTTAACAAGGTAGAAAGAATGAATGCAGCATTATGAATTAACGAAAATGAAAAAATAATCACAAATTAAATTGTAATAGCTTTCCATTCGGTACTAGTTAGTACTTACGATGTTGTTGTCGCTTTTTGGTTGGCTTATTAATTCCATTGCATTTTTTATTTTAAACTCTTTTTGTTACTATTCAAATCCTATAAACCTTTTACCAATTTTAAGTTAACTCTGTTACATTTATTATCGGTGATAGCTATAATGGAAAAGACTGACGATATACCTAAATAATGCTCGGAAAACTCTACTATGTATTAATAAAAATCTCATCAAATATGGTTCAGCCGTTTCGGAAATTAGCTGAAACAAATAACAGATACTTTAACCCTATCTTCATAACTAATATAACTGCGAAGATGAGTTTGTTTGTTTGTTACGCATTCACATTTTATGTATACAACTAATCATCGCGAAATTGTGTATACATCTTGTCAGAAGTTGTCAAATCTTCAGTTATTAATGAATATATGAAATATACATTAACGCGAGCGTAGCTGTGAACAAAACCTAGTTTTATTTATATTTCTAAAAACTAGAAAAATTATATCAAACTATTTTTTTTTTTTATTTAGTTTACCAACAGAGTCAACACCACTACATGTTATTAAAATACAGTAAAATGTTCAGTTCAACATTTTTGCTAGATATGATCCTATTTACAGGCAACAACTAAGTATATTTAATTTTATATTACTACTGTATTAACTTTTTCTTTTACTGAAGCATTACGACAAAAACCAGGAACAAATAAATATCATAAGACACGCAAACCTCGATTATGAGTGCAAATAACCAATATTTAATCAGTATTGGTTTTCTTTTAACACATCAAGTGACGTTCTATTTGCTTATTGCGTCGCATCGCGCGGTTTTGTAATCGGTATGTTGGTACTTCCACCGTAAAATCCTATTAAATATATTCGCTAGTTTCTTTGTTTAGCTAATATTATTAATATCAAAAATGAAATCATAATATAAAATACTTTATTCAATTTACGCTTTAAGGGCGCGCTCTCAAAAAATGTCCATTTTCACTGTTTTTCGTTAAGAATTACGATATAAAATAAAATCCAAGTTATGTAACACTACATCTAAGAAAAATAAAATTTTGTTGTTAACAGAATTTCTCGATTTTATGTCAGTTACGTAGACCTTAACTCCTATGGAATAAGGTACGATTTATTTCTTTATTTAAATTCGATTTAATCTAAACTATAGAAGAATGATTCACGTTGCGCCAGACCGCACTCAGGCGCTGTAGCGGGTGGGTGTCTACGTCATTTTGCACTCGATTAGAATAAGAAAAACATCGCTGTAGAAGTACGTATACACTTCTCAAAACGTTTTGATTATTTCGAAAATTAACCAATTTTTTATAGTGGCAAAAGTGAAAAGGCAAGAAACTCGATCTGGTTTATCTTTATGATACATATTTTTACTAACATAGAGAGTTGCATTTGTTTTTGGTGTATGCACTGAGAGAGGCGGCAGTGCCAAACGTCACTATCGTTCACATGTTGATCGGCCATATAGTAATAGCCTTTAGACATTAAATCCCGTTCGACATGGTGTTTCAACTCACTATCCGGCAAATAGGAAATGTGTTTGTTTATAATTTTAACAGAGGCTTGTAAAATGATTACTTTTCTGCTGTAAAGGTAAGTTCTGGGAATAAAGAAGTGGGTTGGTATAGTTGGTAAAGTAAGAAATTGGTTTTCAATAGAAAAAATCTGTCTGTGACCTTGTATAGATATATAATTCAAAGAAATTGGTTGCAGGTAATTTGATAATCGATGAACTGCAGTGCTCTATATAACAAATCTCACAGTGCGAGATATGTCGGAGATATTAAATAATAGAAAATATGTTTAGTGTTTGAGGTGATTAACAATTCAGTTGTGTATTTTGGAATTAAAACTTTCTCAGTTGCATTGTGCGTTTTATTTAAGCGAAGTATCTTATATGTCGTATCACCGATGACCTTGACGTGTTATTAAAGCGTCACCGACGACCTCGACATGCTCGTGACGTATTGCGCTTGTGCCCAGACACTGTATATACTTGCATGTATCATACGCGTGTTTGAATTTTTGGACGGGTAATCTTGTTATTTCTTATCACCGACCGTCACCGATAGCGTCGACATGATCGTGACGTATTGTGCTTGCGTCAAACTAGAGACGCGTAGTGTAAGGGCTTGTGTACATGTAATATGTGTCACCGATTGGTGAGTTGCGGCAGTTCCATTTGCAAACCAGACCTCCTCTAGGCTTAACATGTTTACCATCTCAGGCCGTCATTATCATTTAACGCCAGGTGAGATTGAGATCAAATGTTAAAATCTACGACGTATAAAAAAAGGTGTATTTTAAAGTATATACGAAAAGGATTACAGAAAGAATTATTACCTTCATCTTCGCTCTTTGCAATGACAAGGATATTATGTATAAAATCAACGGAATGTTTTTTCCGTTTATTTAAAACGTGACTAGAGATCCATGTGTCTATGTTTATTTTGGCTTTAACAAAAGAAATCATATGAGCGAGTTTCATTTTTTGTTTTATAGTAGACAACTTCGAAAGTTGAGGACATTCCACCGGTGTCATCAGTCGTGAATCTTCTAGACAGACTTTCTCAACATCCGTGCCTAGTTTTTTCATATAATCGCATTCTTATATAACCCAAGCCATCTTTATATACCATCATCTTGTCTTTTTTATTATATATTTGTATATATTTCTCAAATAATAATTGGATTTACATTTGACATTTCAAGTTCCATTAGTTGTTATAGGCATTTTAATGTCCATTACAAATTTTGTTGCGGTCGACAGTATTTAAAAGGAGTAATATTAAGTGATGGATTCTTATCCAACTACAAGCACTTATTAGTACGGTTTAATTATTAAGTGTTAGCGGGGCCGGAGGACATTGTACCGCCCTGATAATAAAAAAGCATTTAAAAATTATATATCGAAATCTTCCTCATGAAACAGTTTATATACTGGTTATACTGGTGAAAAGCGCATGAAAACCTGTTTAGTAGTTTTTGAGTTTATCGCGAACACACAGACAGACAGACGTGGTAGAGGATTATGTTTTATAATATGTAGTAAAGTTATTTAACAGATACAGGACTGACAAAGATGCTGTTTGCACAGAAATCATTTTATGTTGCAGTCGAATCCGCAACCTCAAAGCTTTTAATAGTGAAGCTTGCTACAACTGCGTCACGTGGGCTGTCATATAAAAAAGATTGATTGTTATTGCTGGATCTATTTTATAGCTTCACAATAATTTATATCTTACTCTAAGCTTACTTGCTAAGTGAACTGTAGAGAATACTCTTACGCATTCGTATGAATAAGTAGTTACTTTCTAAGAAGAAAATTCCATATCAAGCTTTGGAAAATTGTACTCTGAAGGATATAAATATGTAATGTTATTAAATTGTTCATTTCATTTATTAATTTAAATATATACACCTTATATATATATATGTATATATATATATATAGGATTCTATATTCTATGGTATATAAATCGAGGAAATTTACTACGTTAAATAAGTTAGTTTTCACTTGTTACTAAGTAATAATTTTATAAGTAAACGACATACACAGAGTGCTTCAGTAAGCTGTAATTTCTTCGCAGGTGACAGTGAGTTCATTTGGAAAGTTTCTGCGGACCTCCGGCATGTATCAATTACATGACGTTGGCTTTTTCAGTATGTAACGTGTAATTTTATAATACACTAGCTGTAAGCCGCGGTTGCACTAATTTCTTACTAACTTTGCATTTAATTTCTAAAATTATGAGTTACCGTCAACGCTAAGCTTAAACAATGCCCATATAAAGTACAACAGTTGCGTAGGGAGCTATGTTGCATGGTACCTTGCGGACATAGGTATTTACAGTTCGCCCTTTCTTAGCTCGGTTTTTTTTTCAGGGCATCGATACTACGCCCCTGTCGTTTCCTTTTGAATATTTTCTGGTCTAAACTTTCTATAGTAAATGCACTATGTCTAGGACTTGTATCGTTATTATACATAGTCTATATTATACAATCTATAATATTCCTTTATGCTGAATTAACATTATGGTAAAGTATTTGGTATTACGGGGTAATGAGTCTGCCTAAAAGCTTGATACAGAAAACGCGAGGTAAAATAGTAAATAGATTAGCAGAACACTTGCTCCATAAAATAAATTGGAGTTGAAAAAAAAAACGTGGCGCCACCTGTGAGATATCTATAACCGTCGGTCCTACAGTCAATAAACTAATTTAAAGCGCCATCCGGTTCGAGGCTGATGAAACTTGCAATTAATAAAAATAATCAACATTGACAATTATTAAAAAAATATAGTGGCCATTAATCAAAATACAATTTATCCTATCTCTCAAGTTGGACCAGATTATACATGAATGCCAACGTTTCATGAAGATCGGTTGAGTAGTTTCGGAGTTCATCGTGAACAAACATCACGACACTGGATATTTATATATTTAGAAGATAGCTGACCGTATGCCGTATGACGTAATACATTTAGATTAAATGTGCGACATTAAATAACAGCGAAAAAGCAATTTAGACATAGCTGCTAACAATATACTGCCACAGATATATTACTATGCAGGAATATAAAAGAGATAACAAGAGGTGCTGCAAGACCAAAAACTTGGGATTATATTTCTATATGAGGAACCAAAATAGCGGTTAGACAATAATAAAAATCTATATTGCATTAACTGTGCTACTGATTACAGCTAAGAACCATATTTTAAAAAAATATCAATATCTATCCAGCTATTTAGCTAGGTAATTATGAACAAATGTACACTAGGACAATAAAGATGATAGTACAGAACAATAATCGGACGTTATTTCTCAAATATCAGAATTCAACGATATAACACGTTTCGCGAACGTTATTTATTTTATAGAAAATGCCGTTCTTTCTTATCTATTCTAATTCATTATAAATTCTAACGACACGAAATTATACTTTTATTTCAGACTAATTAATTCCCGCGGCTTCGTTTTCCTTAAAATTATTATGTTATTTTATGGAAATCAGTTTTTTATCAATAGGGTTTCTATTCTTTTCCATCTCTGCTTATAATTGATCGAACTAAAGTTATTTCTATCATTACTGCTTAACCTCTGCGGACAAGTTTAATTATAAGTGGTTTATATCATACTTTGAATAATTCTCTATCTCCCAATAAAAATCTCGTTTAAATCGATCAAGCCTTTACGGAGATAACCTGGTGAAATAACGGACATGATAGTTTTATTGACATGTGTATATATTAATATTATAACTGTATATATTAGCATAAATATAATATTCTCACCTAATTTATAAGCACTGAATGGAAAGTGACAACCCCAGTGGAGTAACAGCCTATGAATATTAATATTAAATAAATTATCTGATGTATTATGAACATAATTTCATTTGTGTTTTAAACGAAAATGTGCTGAGGAATCTTTAGCTACTTTCATTTGTCAGGTTTTTTTCCTCAGTTGATTATAACTTTCGTTTATATATATCAAATATTGAAGTAGGTCGTTAGATGTTATCTGTATTACTTTGTCTTTGATTATATACTGTTATGCCGTTGTTATTGTTGTTTATTTTTATACCATTGAGTGTTGTGGTAAGTAGTCTATTTTTGTATAAAAAAATTTGTTTATAATGTATGAAATCAAGATGACGCTGCAGGAACTAAAGGGTATAATTTGAAGGAAAGTGCTAATAGTTTTGTAATTTTTACATATACCGATGGTCGGAAAAAGGTACTGACTTTGTTTCTTTAATAGTTTTACGATGTTTCTTTCTCAGTACACTTCACGTATCGACAGTTGTTAACTAAAGTAGCGCTATTCTGGCAATTTATGAGAACTTTATTTCGTACGTGTTTTGGGTATTTTAGAACTCGTATTAAATATTTCTCCTTACCTCAAAACTCCATATTCTATGCGTTGTCAGTGAAGTTTCTTGTCAGAAAAAAACACAGTAAAAGCTTTTTTATGTAAATAGATAAATGTGAATTTTATACATAAACTAGTTGTGCCGGCAGTTTTATTTGCGTTAAATTATTCGTGTTGTATGTAGCCTTCCCTATTAAGTCGATTATTAAACTTTTTTTTTTAAATTGTATTGACAGAATATAATATAATAAACATAATAAATGAAAGAAAGAAAAATCAGACTTGTGAGGTGTAGGCCTCTATATCTGCAGTTAGGATGCCTTTCATAATATATAGTTAGTACCTGATACTATTAACACTTATATACAATTTGGTTGATCATTTCAAGGAAAATCTATAAAAACAAATAGGTAAAACGTCCAAATTCCAAGAAGCACAAAAATAATCGGATTGAAAATAATTATAGATCAATGCTTTCTAATATATAAGTTCTCCAGATTTTATTGTGAGTGGGGATAGAATTTAAAACATATGGAATGTATATTTTTTACTTTAATAAAAATTAAGTCACATATCGTCCCCTCTCGTCTTTATTTCTAGGTTGATGGTATGTGAGCAGCCAGTGCAGCATCCTCCACACGGCTTGGGTATCATCGCATTGGATCTTGTAACAGTATGTACCTTTGCGACGCTCCGTTGGACTTCTGAAAACAATATAACTCTTAAAATTGCGTCCCACAATATTTGTGTTCTAGTTTATTTCTTTATATATTTTATTTTTGTTTTATGTCATAACAGTCAAACGAACAGGTGGGTCACCTGATGTTAAGTGATCACCACCGACCATAGACATTAACTTTACTATAGACACATACGTTGGGGTGTAAGGGGTGTCGAATAACATCATAAGACTTGAGACACCCAAGCCAACCTCACCTGCACATGGTCCACCCTGCTGAATAACGAACGAGGAAATGGCGAAAGTGGGGTGGTAGGGTTTTACAGCCTGACTGGGTCGCAACCACCATACATATGGCGAAAAATCCCGTAATAGTGATTCGCTTCTGCGGGTCGCGTTTCGGGATCAGCATATTCAGCTTTTTGCACGCCGGCATGACAGCGGCGACCGGCGATGGATGTGACGATGGATGGTGTCACTCAGTGGTCACCATTGTTTTTTGATTGTACTGTGCTTACCATCAGGTATAGTGCAGTCATTTTGCCATGCTACAATAAAAAAAAAATCAAGGGAGCCGAAAGTGCGTTGCAAGTCTGTGCTTGGGGGAAAGGGAGGGAGGGGGAGAGAAGAAGGAATGAGAGGGAGAGATGGACCTCCGGCACTCTAAAAAAATGTGTTTGTTACATTTTCACACCTTAACCACTCACCTAATCATCATTAAATTTAAAAATAGTACTGTTCCCGAGGAATAAGTAAACTCTATATTAACGCGAATAAAATCGAGCATGAAAGCTGGTTTTTAAATATTTTTTTAAGCGGAAAATTGCGGCGACCTTTGCAACTACAACTGATATTCTAATTTCATTTCTGTAACGTTTTTCTTTCGTTGGTGTTAATTAAGCAGACGCATGGGGCTTTTCTTACCACCCAGCCAGCATCTGTAGATGTATCCCGGCAGGTGCACATGAAAGCTAGTCTTTTCTAGAATTCGCATATTACCGTCCTGGCCCATTTCATTATTTAATGTTAGGTGAGATTGTGTTCTAACGTTAAAAAAGTTAAATGATAAAAAGCTACTAAATCTTAAACTCATTTAATTATGTATGCCACAAAGAGTTTAGAGCAGACACGGAATATTATCCATTAACCTGCCTTTTTGGAGACGAGTAAACAATTTTAAATGTAAGCCTACAGAAATGAGGCACATTTTCCAGCAATAGCACGGCTAGTCAAACAAGACATATTGAGCAAAGGTAAGCTCGACAGTGTATTTTTAATCGTAATTATTTCCATAAAAATGTGTCCACTAAAGCAAAGCTTAAATTTAAAAAAGGTTCTTTAAATGAATTTCAGTTTTGAATTGTTTATGTGTGGGTCTTTTGGATGACAAGTTTGCCGACCACTGGTCTAGAGAATCTGCAACGGTCACGATTATTTTTGAATTTATTGTTATACCATCACAAGCTGTATAGTAATTTTACTACAAAACAAAGAGATATTTGAGAGAATGGTAATTCCGTATTTTAAAACAGTTAAGTTTGTCGATAGCCTAAGGTTATGGAGATGAGGCTTGATGTAGCGAAAGGTGCGTGGGTGAAAGGTAATGGGTGATGTACTTTTTGTAATTCACTTCTGAATGCAACTCGCAGAGGAGCCGCCGCCGACAATCTTCACTTATCGTTGGCAACTCGAACCCAATGGCGTCGGAGCGACGTACCAAACGGGACCGGTGCCTAAAATTACATATTTATAAATACGATAATATTAACAACTCGAGTTAATAATTAAAAAAAATAACAAAAACACTAACAATTAGCTGTAACTAGTTAAGTATAATAATAATAATATCTTGTTTTGCTCACTTGAATATTGTTTTTAAGCTGGACTAGAATTAAAATAATGTTAGAAGAAGGTGCGGCCCAAAAGGCTGCAGGAAAAAAAATTAACAACTTAAATCTCTAATATGATCGTTACGTTCTCAAACACATTTTTTGTTCCCACTATCAAGTAATGACGCATACCTATAGTAATTTTTTTATATTCTTACATGACTTATTGTCAGTATAAGTTATAGATTTATGTTACTAACAATAACATAGTTTACGTCTTGAGTTACTATATATCTATACTATACTGTACTGTACTAAACAGATCCTAGTGATAAATGTCATGAAATAAACTTTTGTCTCTCTATATCTAACTCAAATACGGTTCAACCGATTCTATGAACACTTGTATCTACCCTGTTATCTATAAAAATATCTTGAGACACTTTTGCAGGTTGCTATTTAACACCGACATGGACCGTACTTTCCATCAGGTACTGTGCCGACAGAAGGGAAAACTCAAAACAATGGGATAACTGTGTTCTGTTTTGAATTTTTAAATTAATGATGTTTTGGATTATTTGAATCAATCATTTGTACATTGAAATTATTATTATTATTTAGGTTTTCATATCTATTGGCACTCCGAACAATAAGTAGATATATACATACATTTTTATACAGATTAGGAATTAACCAAACATATAATGGGTTGCACAATATATAATAGAGAGTGGGTTATGTCCGAGTGCTACGGACTAAAACACTATAGTGTAGCGACAGACCGTATTGTTGGGGCGGCAAAGGATCATCCTAAGCTAATCACCTTGGATACCCGCCTCAACGGTCCGCCCGGCGGAAGGTGGCTGCCGGGATCCTACATAATAGGGAGATAGACTGGGTACACACCAGCTGCCTCCCATCGTCAGCTGGACCTGTGCAATGAGGAGATGGACCCCCGGCCCACCCCCTCTGGTCCGGCTACGGTGGCGGGAGGAGTTGAGCAAATCGCCCCCCCCCCCCGCCGGTCCTCCGTTGGCGAAGAGGGCCACTTAGAGGATCCACCTCGCGGGCCCTCTCCGCCACCAACTTCTGCGAGATAACCTACTCGCAGTAGGAAGCCATCGCACGCCACACTTGTTTGTTGCCGAGCAAGAAACCACACTCGGCAGCGACAAATCTCCACTACCCCCTACCGGCGCAACCAGAATGCGATGCTGTACCTCCGACGCAGAACACTCAGACAGAGTATGTTGTGCGGTGTCCTTGTCAGCGCCGCTCTCGTGGCATGAGGTGGTCGCATCCCTGCGAGCTATTTGGTGCAGGTACCACACGATACAACCATGTCCGTTTAGCACCTGCACCAATCTGAACGTCAGGGAGCCCCATTCCCTCCCCATCCACTCCCGCACTGGGCGGACCGACGTTCCACAGTATATCGCCCGTACCACGCGTCCGCCAGATCATGTATCCAACGCTCAACGGCATCCTCCCTCAATTGCCGCCTTTTATTCTCTATTTCCCAGGGACCCGGAGGCTCTCTACTACGTTTCCTCGCCACCGTGAATTCATATACTCTCGCCTCCAGGTCCCAGGGCAAGGAGCCCCCGAGAGCGAAGGCCACCGCCGAGGACACCGTGCGATATACGCGAATCGCCATCAGTGCCACAATGTGTTGGGCACTACGCAGCGCACGCACATTGGCGGCACCGAGGGCGTCGACCCACACCGGTACCCAGTAGGCAGCCATCGCTCGCACGACTCCCGTATAGAGACTGTGGCACCCAGCACTCGGCCCCCCTATATTGGGGAGCAGCCGGCCGAGCGCCACCGCCGCCCCAGCAATACGCGGTCGGAGCCCCGCAAAACGGGGCTCGAAACGCCAGGGCCCATCCAGGGTGAGGTCCAGTTACTTCATCTGGGTCCTCACCCGGACACGGGCACCATCCACAATTATATGGGCCTCAGGTCGTGGCCTGCGACTATGGATAGCATATGAGGTGTGCTCCGAGTGGGAGCACGCCCCGAAGCAACCAGTCGTAGCCCAGGTTCCACAGGAGTGGGCCCAAAGCCGACCCCTGTGGGACCCCACACCTAGTCTGCCTCCGGACCATCCTCCTGTCGCTGTCTACATAGATGATCTCTCTATCCTCCAGGTACGCATCCAACAGCCGCCGCAGATATGCCTGCCAAAAGAATACCGCTCGACACGCCTAAAGAAGTTTTCACTTCAAAAAACTGTATAAAATTTAATATATTTATAAATAATGAAACAGGAAACTTTGTTAGGAAGTAGACTATGTTATTTGGCAGTTAGCAGCTTATACACGTTTCATGTTATATAACTCAATTGTAAAACGAATGAACTGGAGCGCGACTAATGTATTTTCAATCAGAAACGAGACGATAAACGCTCGCATAACAACAACGCGTTTTATATATACATATTATATTTTATTATCCGCACATTTCTGTTTCAACTTCAGCAATACTTGTATTCGCTCGCGGATTTATTCCCTTTAATTATGATAATAATATTTAAGAATATAGTTACATTTAGATACATTTTTTTACAATAAAAGAAATATCAATCAGACGCAAATGTCATTGCCATTTCAGAAGCTGTGATGTTTGTAACAATTATCCTTATGGAACTATATTATCTCGCACTACGTCTGACGATGTATATTCAAGTCCTATAAGGAGTATAGGAATATAGTGGTAGAAAATTTACAGTTTGCCTCGCTAATTGCTACTTATAAGTTAATAATTCTTCACCAACCGTCAACGGTGTGTTTAGACTGTCGCATTTTTAAGCTATATCATTTCGCCAGCCAGCCACAATCATTTATTACTTTGAGATAGTCTATGGAGAAAAACAGAAGCAGATTGTATATAAAATAAATAAATATGTAAATCATTTCACCTGGCTTCAGGTCCGGTGCTGTGGATGCTTATAACACTCGGTGTTAGTGCTGAGATGATGAGTCCAGCTGGAACTAAAGCTGTCATCAGGCGAAATACACTCCTCCAAGGATCCACCCTGTATATGTACATAGGTAGATATATAATTTTAGAAGGAAATTTTCGCATAATGGTACTCTTTAAAGGCTACATACACAAGGTATATATGTGTCTTCGGACATTGCGTCTAACAAACTTAGGTTCGAATTTTATGAGCAGGTTTACTGTGAAGGAAAGATACGTAATGAAACCGTAGTATGATGGTCAGTTTTTTTTCTAAGCCTGTCTGGTATGGTACCACCACCACCCTCTTTTTATATTCCGGCGGCTGCACTTAACAGCCAGAGGCCCACCGTAAGTTTACCATTGTAGATCACATCATCATTTACAATCAAGTGAAATTGAGGTGAAATATCTCGAAGTTTACAGAAGGAAAAAAAAAATGAGTTTTTTCTTTCGAATTTATCGTAAATCATGGAAATTACGCAATCGTGCTTCCCTCCGTTCAGGTATTTATAAGCATTGTCGTGAACATTTCAAGTCAAATTTAAATGAATAAATCATATATTCCACCCAAGGTGCAAGGTGCAACGTTTAAGATACTCTAATACATCTAGATAATAATTAACGTAAATATTAAAAAGAAAATTCTTACTGTCTCATTATGGATATAATAATATTAAAATACAAATAAAGATTAGTTAAGTTCATGCAAAGACATGAACATCTGCAGCCATCGGTCATAATCATATATTTGTAACTGAGAAAAACCGGCAATAAAGTCGGGCACGCCCGATAAAATATTTTTTCCTTTATATAACTGTACAAAACATCATAACAATTAAAACAATTATATACGGAATTTGCGTGTCACGACACACCTACACTTCGCTAATATTAGAAGCCTACTAAAATTTTATATCCGGTTTGGAGTGAAAGGAAGTTTGTGAGGTTCTAGTATTGCGTCATGAAGTATGTTATTAGTGATTTACACTACATCACTCATTTACCTCTGGTCCTCCTATTAGTAAGTGCGAAAAAGTCTTTAGTAAAAATAACATAAGTTTACATTCGTCTATCATATTTACTAATACGTGTATATATTTTTTAGGTTTTTGTGAAAAAAAAATGTTGCTGGTGTATTGGAATAAGTAATAAAATAAATTTCAATTATTTTTAGAAATATCTGTTTGTTTGAACATTCATCACTGCAAAGTACTGCGTCCATCATAAGCATAGCATGGTTTCATTAAAATCGGTTCACTCTATCAAAAGTTATTGTAATTTTAATGACAACACGATTTCAGTACGAGAGAAAAGTATATAAGTAAATGGATTTAATGCATTCAAAAGATTTTATTAGTCTCTATTGTTTACATCAGGTTCCAAACGGACGGAGTTACTGCTAGTTATACATAAAATAGATACAATTGACAATTTTGTGTAATATATAGACAACAATGACGGCTATATACCAATTATTAATTTCACTGTTGTATTATTTTACAACTGTTCTTATAAATTCCTGTCAGTTAGTCTGATGTTGAGTAATTTACCATTTTCTATATTATTACAATTTATACCAATAATATGTACGTGGGTAAGACTGCATTAATTTTTGCCTCCCAAGAAGAATACCTATTTCTTAAATAGTAATTACACAAAACCAACCTTAAGTTCAAAGTTACCAAAGGACATACCGTTTCTTGATATATTTTTCTTTCAAATTCTCTGTAATCTCCAATCCGTATTCTTCATCAAAGCTGGAGTGTAAGCTACTAGGATGGACAGTAAAAGGGTCCTCTAGTTTATATAATCCTCCAGCTGGAACACGTACTGGTATTTCAACAGTAGGTCTCGACTCCAAGATATCAGGTCTCCATATATCTTTTGATTTATATATGGTGTTATCAAATTTGTATGGAAAATCTTTTGGGATTTGGATGTCTTCTGGGGATGGCTTAAAGGATGACTTGAGTTCGTCTTGGTGTAAGCTAAAACAGACGATATAATTTTGTTAATACATTTAATATGTTGCTTTTAAAGTGAAAACAATGTCTAACATATATTAATACTTGGAGTCGTTATGAGAATAACTTTACTGAGTGTATTTATTTACTCCATTTATACTTAAATATCATCATCAACTACTACATAATCTTTTGAAGCTTTGAGTCTAAACTAATTTACTGAAAGATCTTATCAACTAATTTATGAATTCGTTTCTTTTTGTTCACAATAGTAACTTTATATTTAATGTGTATACAATCATGTATTACAAAAAATACCTTTAAAATACTTAATCGACATGAAATAGATATTAACAGAGCTGAATAACAGGTTGTTGTTAGTCCAACTTACCCTAAAAATTGAAAATCTGGTTTCTTCACATGACTTGGAACCTCTGGTTCTTCATCCTCAAAAAAACTTCCTAACTGTAGACTTGGTTTGAAGTCATTACAGTCATTTGTCACTCTCTCTTCGTCATCAGCAATTTCTGTATTATTATGAATACCTGCCGCCTTGCCCTTAACGCTATTATTCTTAATCCCATTCGCTTCCTTCTCAACACTCTGAAAATTATTATTTATATCTCTACCTTCCTCGTCAGCATTTGTAATGTTATTATTAATTTCTTTCAGTTCCTTCTCAGCAATTTTTATATTACTATATTTTTCGTCTTCTATATCATCTGTTTTCTGATCTACATCGGTTTGACCAAAAGTAGCTTCTAACTTCCATGTTGTTTTTCCTTCTACAGTTTTACCTACATTGCTTAAGGTATTTTTAATATTATTTGAAACTGGGTAAAGCGTGGTTACATTTAACACTTGGGCTTCGTCATTGTTCTCTGATCTGGTAGCCTCTTGACCGGTTATAGATGTGATGAGCAATAGCCATAGTATTATCTAAAAATACAGATATATCACTTATCAATATCAGACATTTAAGTCTATTTAGCATGACCTCTTCCTCAAAACACTTTAAAGATATGGGCTACCGTGTATCTGTACAGATAGATGGAGACGTTATTCCAACATGAGGTATCTTTGGGTCAATTTAACACGGCTTTTTTAAGAGCTCTTACAAATAGAGAGTCATAGTCACTGAGAGAAAGGATAAATAAGTAGGTGGAAATGGAAATTATGAGAAAATTAATATTGTAACTTAAAATTGAACTTAAAATATTTTAAAATCTACTTTAACCTCTTGAAATTAAAGTTAAAAATATACTCATAAGAGTAAATGTACGAATACAGAATGTAAGCAGAATTGGTGAAACGCAATTGATCTCAGTTCTTTTAAAACCGATCTTATAATATCCTTCATATAACGACTTCAATTCTTAAGAACCATATGTATGTTTTGTTAAGTATTTACAAATAGTTCAGACGATATCAATATATACTTTCGGTAAAAGTTGGATATAGTATAATAGTGTTCTTTTATAAGAAATCAATTGTATTTTCAATAATCAGTTTCTCGCGGTTGATCACTCTTAAAATTTGTATCCCCCCCCCCTTTCAGTCGCTTCGTGAAGTCACATAGCCTAAGAGCAATAAATAACTGGTTAAACTCTAGTCACTAAGCTGAGCAGCAATACAATGTAGCAGTTTAGTATGTTATAACTCAGCGACTCCCACCGACGTATTTGTTAGTTTTGAATAAAAATCGTGCAAGACCAAGAAAGAGATTTTAACAAAGTCGCCATATTAGGAGGAACATAGTTTAAGTTAAACAGTAAGTTATAAAAATTATATAATGGTATTTTGCATCATGGTTTACGTATCATTCCGTTGCCGCTAAAGGCATTGCGAGTGAACTCGATGGCAAAAGTAAGGTAAATAAATTATATGAAGTATGAAAGCCGGAGAAGAAACAAAAGCGTGTCGTAACAAACAGGACAGGTTCTCGTGAAAGTACTTTAAGAACGGTAGACCAGAGGTCGAACCTTGAACCTTCCGCATTCACCATCCCTATCGAACTTGAGTTATTATACGTTTGGAAAAAGAGATAAACATGTTTTTCATGGTTCATAAAAGTAATAAGACAGCAATGATACCTAAGGTATGATACGTAAGCGTAATCATTTGAAAACATGAATGCTGACCACATAATGATGTGGTTACTACATTGCTATATCTATTCGTCTATATAATGGTGCAGTGGTTTAACAGCGCTGAGTGATGTGGGTTCGAATACAGAACAAAATTATCTGTGTATCCATACTTCGCATATTTGTACAACATGTGTGTACAGAGCACAAGTTAGTGCTGATTTCGTGATAATGTGGATGAAACTCTCAAACTCCTCTTGTGTGAAGCCTAAACGAAACCGGATTCTGGGAAACCTTTTTTTTCGAACTGACTACGCTATTGACCTAGCAGGGTCTTAACAGCTTCAATGCACTATTATTCTGGGAAAGCGCATATTGCTCCTGGATGAGGTAGAGATGCTCTCAACCAAAACGTCTTGCAGTTCCTAAATGCTATAAGACTAGGCAGGGAGCTTTAGTTATATGGTGCGATCACAATACATCATTATTGATCGCAATGATAGGATGGAGTAGGAGGATGAGGACTAAGGCCTGCATAGACCCATTTTAGAATAATAATACTTTGCATTGGTGAATTGTATCTCTGTAGTCATAAAAATACAAAGTTACAGAAACGTAAACGAAAGTATTGGAGACGTTTATTTTCCACAAGTCTTCCTTCACCTATTTTAACTTTAAGTGACGTTCATTAGTTTAACACACGGTATTTAAATAAACTTAGTATAACAACAAGTATATAATCGATTTATAAAAATATTAGTTTCTCCTACTACTTTACCTGCGTTGTTTTTCACGTTAATAACCTAAGGAGAGTTTTTCGCAATAGTCAAAGAATATATGAATGTATCATTAATAAATATTCATAACGAAAACTATCATATTCTTTGTCTTTTTACAGCAAATGGTTTAGAAGTTTAGTTGTGAAAAGTTACAAACAGGCCGAGTTATTTTGACATTGATTATATTACTAGTTGGTGTTCGCGACGTCGCTCTCATTAAAATGGTTTCTTCACGGGAACTATGTCTCTTATCTACATGAATTATTGACTGTCATTTATTTTATCATTGTACATTTGTTGTTAGTACTTAATGCCAGTAGAGGTTTATAGTTTTTAATTTACCTCTGTTAAATGTTATCTTTACTGTCTAACCCCCACGGAAAATCTTAGTGATATATTGCCTAGACAATACTTTAAAATTCCTCTATCTGCCATTAAGAGCCTCGCTAGAATTGGTTAAACAATTTCAAAGAAAACCCGGAAAATACTTCAATTTTAGTTATATGCATAGTTCAATGTAGTTACATTAAACACGCATCTTTTGACTTAAGATCTATTAAATTGTGCTGAAACTAAAAATAAGTCTATAATAGAGTTTATAAAAAGTTTTTTGTAGTTCAATATTATGTTACTCTTATTGCACCATAAAACCTGTTTACTTCTATAACAATAATTTATGTTAATCTCTACACACAGCTGTATGTAAGCGTGTGATTAACAATCATTAAGTGGCCGTGGGAGTGCCATGCTGCAAGATTCTTGGAGATGACACAATGATAACGCTCTATGTTTTAACAGCTGATCGTGCGCACTGAATATCTACTGAACATATAGGGAATGTTGATACCTCGTCCCTCTACATTCGCCCCTATACGTTCGCCCCTTCATTATTTATATTATTGAAGTTATACTATAATTTTGGCGTGTTGTGAGAAATATAATAATACAATAAACATGAGTTAGGTGGTAAACAGTTCCTCTAGAAATATTATATAAATTATTTATTTTGAATACAAATATTACTCTAAACAATTTACGTTTGTTACTTGTATTACACCTTTCATCATCATCTTTTTACCCTTACCCCACCTAAGTAAGGTCCGCAACATATTTTTCTTTTCCACTCTCCCCTCCCTTTTATACACATATCTTTTTTCACACAATCCATCCATACCTTTTCGGTCTTCTTTTACTTCTATAACCGTCCACTTCCATTCACAAAACTTTTCTTGTTACATGACTTTCATTTCTTATCATGCTATGCATTTACCTATTTACTGGTGCTATTTTCATACTTCCTCTGATATACTCATTCTTAATATTATCCATTTTGGTTACTCCACACATCCATCTTAACGTTCGCATCTCTGCCATATGTAATCTTTTCTCATCCGTCTCTTTCGTAACCCAGCACTCGAATACATATGACACGACTAGTCTTATTATAGTTTCATACAATTTCCTCTTGAGTTTCAACGGTATTCGTGGTCACGCACTTACATTTATTATACTTTTATTCGTAGTGTTATGTCAAACTTGGCACAAGAAATCAAAGAATGATTCATCGACCGTAGGAACTAAATATCATAGGGTTTTAAAAATAACCTGTCTTGAACGTCTTTGAAATGTTTAAATAATGCCGGCAGCCTTCCAGAGTTTTCCATCTTCTTTTATTGAAAAGTATATAGGAGCGCACCCCAATGTGTCTCATTAGGGTTCTATTCGGAACACCAGAGCGAGTATGAAGAGAAACCAAAAGTAAGAAATGTTGAAGCAGACCGCGACTACAGGATTATATAAGTGTCATTGTGTTATTGTATGATAGTGAGTCTGATTTTTGTCTGTAAGAGTACAAAATATATTTCTTCTAACGTAACTATAGTATTTTTATTTTTTTATCGGTTCAAAAAGGATACAATTTGTAAAAAGATTATTTTTTACATTCACGCCAAAGACGTATAACTTCTCATGTATTGATGTATCTCATTGTATATATGTATATATACAAATATATATACTCTTTTTTAATTTATTAACAGCGACCTCAGATGAAAAGCAGTAGAGCTAAAATTGGCGAAAAATAGATTTTTAATTGGATTTAAATATAAAGAAATACGAAGTGACTCGAGTTTATTAAAAGGCTATAATTATTACAATTTTTATTTGTTCTACTATTCTATGACGTATGTCAAATGACTGAGTATTTACACAGAATTTAATTACAAATGTATAATTAGCTCTTGATTTACATTCAATATAGATAGTAGGTGGCAGGTATAAATGTTTTACAGTTATTGATAACAAAAAAATCCGGATTTAGTTATAGTTTGTAACCTTAAAAAAACAGCTGTTACTTTCTTCTAAACTGTTGTTTATCTGGAAATTATTTGAAGACCCTATAAATGAGATCAAGTTTACATTTATTGTGTTCAGTTGCCTAAAAGAGACCATTTTATGTTGTTTTATGTAAAGATACTATTTTGTGTGTGAAAGATAAGTATATTTGTGATCAAGGGGCGAGATAGGAGGTGCGAGCGTGCTGTGCAGCCGGTCAGTGACTTACTGTTTAGGGTGAAAGTGAATGTATCACTTATGTAACGCGAGTCCGGCTTCGTCGCCGCCCGTCGACTGGACAGACGAGTTCACTGTATCCAAGGAAATCGTTTCTAACTTATATTCAGACATATTTCTACTATATTTATTTTTCCTTACATATTTAAATACATTAGAGAATTTATCACTGAACCGAACCAGACATGAGAAATATCTAACACTTACATAATATTATATTCTATACGTATAATAACAATGTAAATATAAAGTGTCTGTACTGTGTATTTTTGTGAAAAAATTGTTGCATATGTCTTGGAATAAGTAATAAAATACATTTTAATCATTTTTAGAAATGGCTGTCTCTCTGTCTGTTTGAACACGGTTCTCTGTTAAAGTACTGCGTTCACGATAAAACGTTAAGCATATCCTCGAGTAACATTTAGTCTTGGTTTCATTAAAATCGGTTTTCTCTAGGAAAAGTTGTTGTAATTTTAATAATGACGCGACTTAAGTAAGACAGAAAGTAGATAAGTGAATGGACTTAATACATTCAGATGATTTTTTCAGTTACATGGGGACGGAGTAGCGGACATAGCTAAATAATATTATAAATGCGAATGTGAGTTTGTTTGTTACATTTTCAAGTCTAAATTACTCATAAAAAAGGTATGAAATTTTATATAGAAATTGTCAAAAGTACGGGAAAGGAAAGTGTGTCTCTCATCCAGTAAAAGAGTTCTGCTCCTAATTTTACTTCATTCATGCGTGTGTCGCTAAGAAGTTTTGTCTATGCTCGCGATAAATGAAGGTATCGGAAGCGCGGTTTACATAGTTACTATTAGGTATTTGAAAACGCTAATCTTGAGATGTTATTGGAACGAAAAAGGCGTACGAACGCATTTTTTATGTAGTTTTTAGCGCAACAAGTAGCCGTAGCTTCGTTACGCAGTTATGGGACGAGTATGAAGGATAGGTCAGATCTACATGAATGCAAGCGAAACCACCGGAAAAAGTTAGTAAATAAATACCAAAACATAATTTCGCACACGGTTATTAAATTCCAAACTAGTCAAAGCTTGTGATTAGGTGTTTAAACAGCTGAGATATATAAATATGTAATAGAAACAGATTTGACAACAATTTTCAAACAAAAGGCAGTCAGCGACCTCTCGGGTTAATATCACTGTACTACGAGGTATGTGACTGAGATTAGAATTCTTTATTTCGTGACCTAATCTTTCTATTATTTCAAGAGAATACGAACGTAGTTGCCATATTTAATTATATGGCCTTAACTTACACTAGGGTAGTACAGAACTTTTTAAAATACAACGTCGAAGACGCCCCTCATCCAGTTAAGGAGTTTTAAGCTTGCTGAAGGTTAGGTTTTCCACCGTAGGTAAAGCTCTCATATTTTCCTTTGTTGAATAGCAGGATCTACCAAATGCAAGGTTGGATATCTTTAACTCCGATGGTATTAAAATTCGTGTTTATGGAAGTGTAAAGTCTATTATAGATATTTTTGTTGCTTAAAGTAAATTGTAAGTAAATTTTATGTTTTGTCTGAATTTATTCTGATGTCTTTCAATATTTTATTGCAATTTTGTGATTACCACTCAACCCTCTTACTGAGTATACTTTAGCTATGTTAAAGGTTATAATTACTGCTGAGTACCTATGCAAAATAATAATAATATGTGGCTGCTACTATAAAGTCTTCTATTCTTCAGTAAAAGTCTCAATAGAATCGGTGCAGTATTTTCGGAGATATTATTATGTAAAAATTCTGAAGCTATTTGGATGAGACTCTATAAGGTCTTACGGTCATGGTATTGCATAACCGTTGCTGTAATGTTTAAAAGTGAGTCGGAGGCCGCAGTACACAGGTGCGGTTCACATACCTGTAGTGAAAGTGTCAATCATTGGTAAAAGGTAATACGGATCTCATGGGAATACGAATGCTTTTTACGCGTTATTGCTAATTTAAAATGTTACTAGCAATTGATTTCAATACGGACTTATAAGAAATATCCGGTTTTGATTATCTATAGATTTTATGATTCGATGTTTGAAATTATATCGACGGTGGTAACGAGCCGGTGATAATTTTTTTGTTGTAATAATTTTATACAGTACAGTTTAAAATAATTTAATCAAATGCGACGGAATGTGACGCCAAGAATAGTGTTAGAGAATAATGTTAACCAATAAGGTTTTTTATTTAATTTTTGGCATTATTACTGCCATTGTCGAGTAGGTAATCATATTACGAGTATATATCTTGCGATCGAATCAATGAACTAACAAGATAGTGGCCGTATTGTTTGAACTTTTCAGGGAGTCTGTGGCAAGGCAGGATCCATGCTCCGCGGTATTATTTCCCATTCACTTCACTTATACACAATAACCAAATTATATTACATAAAACACTACTAATAATATAAAATATAGAGTCAAATAATATAAGATTATGAATAAAACATAAAACACACTATATGATATTCCAAGATTCCGTCAAAAACACCAAAAGAAAAGGTTAGAGAGATACTTTAACACAGACAAATTGAACATCGCAACAAGTTTTCTTTCATAATACACTAGATAACTAGATGAATAGTATAAAATTATTTATCATCATCACTTTATTACGATATTTTTCTTTCTTCGAAAATTCGTTGTACGACTCGAACCACTGAGTGAAGATCGCTTCATATAAAGTATTGAAGAACTAATTTAAAAAGAACTAGCATCAAGTCACTAAATAAATGTGCTCGTCTGTCTTGAACTGTTTAATGTTGACATAAAGGATTAATAAGTTTTATATATAGTGGCAACCATTAGGGCACTGTGTTGATAATTGGAGTTCTAAAGCTATATGTTAGTTTCAGACTAGCGCTGTTGGATTAAACGCATTTACGTCTTCACGATTGATTATAAACAGCGCACAAGAAGATATAAGGAGGAGTAATTAGTAAAAAAAACTTTGAATGTATTTCTAGTATTTCGCACTGTTCACACTAATATTTTCAAACTATTTATCATTGTTATTATACTAATTCTTTGTCTATATTGATGCTTTAAGATTATGCAATAACACCTTATTTGAATTATGATTTCATTTTATTTATTTATATTCAAAATATACATATACTAATTTATTATATTTCTTGATTTATTATTTGATTTTTTATTTTCTCTTTAGAAAGTCTATTTTGTCGACTAGACTTTTATAAATTCGTCATAAAATTTAAAATGCATACGACATGAATATTATATAAGGTCACTATAGATAATAAATGTGATATAATTGAACCATAGCAACAGGTTTTCGTACGTTTTGAAAACATATGTAGTGTATAGAGTCTAAGATGGCCTTATAGATCTACTGTTGCAAGTGAGAAATCAAACAAACTACGCGGAGGAATCGAACCGAGTGTATTTCATTTTCGATAGATTTAAATATCACAAGCGCAGTATCTATTTTTTTTCTATCTCGCGATAAGTTATTTTGTTGATATAATGAAATTTCATATTTACAATACAACGTCAACATCTATAAGTCGTTGATATTAAACCGGCTACGTATTTTTAGAGAATCCTAAAAAACAAATGCTTAAAATCCTCTAATTGTTTTTGTAAGTTTTTGTTTTCTTTATAAAACGAATTAGGTAAATACCTAATTCGTACGTACCTCCTGTTAAATAATATCTATGGTATACAATGGTGTTACTTGACAATTACCTATATAATTTGAGGTTATACCTTATATTTTAAACTAGCACCTGCCCGCGACTTCCTCCGCGTGGAATAGTTATTTTGGACTATCGGCGGCGGTGATATCAGCGGAAGGTCTCAAATGAAAAAAAAACCGTTTTGAAACATTCTCCATTGGGGCTCCGCTCCTATTGATCTTAGTGTGATGATATAGTACATAGTTTCTAATATATACCAGGTGTTGGTTGGAGTAGAAACATAAGTAGAACTAAATAATTGTTAAGGGCAAGTATAAAGCAGTATGCAGTCCCATTGCAAGTGCCATGAAATATGGATGTCACTAACATATGTATGAGATGAATAGTACGTTTCAGTTGAGTAATTGACATATATTAATAACTAGCTGCTGTCCGCGACTTCGTCCGCGTGGAATAGTTACCTACTATAGCTAACGCTAACACGCAGGGGAAGCTCTCAAAAGGAAAAAAAATATCATTTTGAAATATTCTTCATTGGCGCTCTGCTCCCACTAGTCTTAGCGTGATGATATATAGCCAATAGCTTTCTTCGATAAATGAGCTATCGAACACTGAAGGATTTTTTTAAATTGGACTAGTAGTACTTGAGATTAGCGTGTTCAACCAAATTAGATTAAAGATTATTACTCTTCTCTCGCGCTTAACTCGAGCCATCATTCAAATAACTTATAATAGAGTGGACCGATCTTAATGAAACAAAGATAAAGTTACTCCCAAAGGTATGCTTTATGATTTGGTTTTATTGTGAACTCAGTACTTTAACAGTGTAAAAGTACAAACACGTTCACACACATTCTTATTGTGTAAGATATAACTGTAAGATTTGTGACGCTTGTTCACATTAATGAAACAATTTTCGACACTTCATCGGTTTACTCTAATTAATCTGCGTATTACATAGGTAATCTGCAGAGAAAGCTGAATCACATATATTTTATATTTTTATATCAAAGGCTGTTTTAATGCGCACCTCAAATTGACTAAGATCTTTTCTTTATCGTTAGTGTAAAATATCTGCGAACTGTTTGCACTACTTGACATAGGTACCTATAAGACGGGAGAATAAATTATTAAAATAAAAAACGATTTCACTTACCATAATGTTCACTTTACAACATGATCTTAGAATAACGGTCTTTATTACACGCATCCTATATTTATAATGCCTGAACTCTGTGCACACAGTGAATGCATTGTTGACGCTTGGTGAAAATTGCTATCGAGCGTACACTTGTCAAAAGGGTATAAATTAAAAATAATAATAATTGAAGCAACCAAATAATACTTCTTGTTGTATGAAATTTAAAACATAAGATAGGAGCCGATTTCCAAGTAAGTCGTTCCTTGGAGTGATCGCTAAGCGGTGGAGTTTCCGGACCAATATACCTTACAAAACTTCAAAAAACCAGTTTACTCCTTTCTCTATCTCTCGCCTCTCATCTCCTCTCATGTCACAGTTGTCTATGGGGGCGGTGATCACCTGATCAAGTGATCCTGATGTTCTATTGTTTCCAGTCGCATAAAAAAGTATATATCTGGACAAGGTTGTGTAGAGGTTTTCAAACTGGTATGACACGAGAAAAAAGTACTCTTATTGTAACGTGACTATTTTAACCGTCACCGAATATTCTCAACACGTTTTCATCAAAATGCTATTTATTTTGTGTATAATATCACAGAGAGTAAATGTATTTCTAATTTTAATCCAATTTATGAAATACGATTTCATTTAGGTTATATAAAATTCCATATTATTTATTTGTTTATTTAATTTCAGTTTAGTAGGTAACTAATAATATTATAAGTTGGAGTAAGGTTTGTCGTTCCGGTGTAGGAAATTCATAAAATAAGATTTACGCCATTTTTTACTTTAGTGTTATAATTTTCCGCAAGATGTAATGCGTGCGTTGACTCATTGTACGGACGCGACGCGATGTGACGCCCTCACCTTTTGTAATTGTTTCCTCTTATACATAACTGTTGACGACAGTTTAATGGTCGTAACGCACTGTAAAAGTTACTATGAGAAAGTGGCTGTTATAATAACCCTTATTATTTTATTATTGAAATTTATATGACGTCTCCTTGACAGAGGACAATCGTTAGAACAGACAGGATTTGGAAACCGTGTCTCAGCAAATGAGTTCTAGGAATTTTAGAAATGGTCTTATATTTTGCTTAGTTAGTAAAGTTTACTTATCGTACAGTAACGATTATCCACACTGTAGCTTGCAGCTTGCGGTGTGTAAAACTTGTAACTGTTTGGCCACAATCCCATCTGTTGTTAAATGACGATGTCGTCTAAAATGGTAGAAACGCTAAAGCTAGCGACACCTAGCTCGCAAGTGCATCTGCCCAAATGCACTTAAAGATGCGTGCTGACAGAATTTCATATTGAGTGTGGTAAGCAGCCAAGCGAGTTTAAAAAAAAAGCCTTACCACCATCCTAAGGTTTCATTACAATGTTTCCTTCCGCCGAAATCTCTGGCTCATTCGTAAGGATTTGGACATATATCAATAAATGTAGATTCCGTACACACTATTTTCATGAGCCCTCGCTTCAATGTATATGCAGAATATTATTAATATTCTGTTAAATACAGATGCTCGTCCAGTGGACAATATTTCATGTTTTGTGTAAAAATCATTAAAACATTGTGTCTTTAAATCTGTTACAATTGTTAATGTATTGAAACTAAAAACTATGGTCGATACTTCAGGAAGTTTATTATATAACTTGGTGTCACGAACGTCAACATTAAATAAACACGAAAATAATTTCACTGATATAAGATAAACAAAAAATTCGATCGGATCTAATTAGCTACGGATAAAATTGAGATCATTCTCCTTCGATTCGTGCAATGCTTTAATCGTTATATGTAGTAATTGTTTTTAAACTGCTTCAGTCTCTTTGAAGAATACGTGTACTTCTCCTGCTGTATCTGCTGCCGCCGGCTGTTCACCACCGATACGAAGTAGTACAGTATTACTGGAAAAAATAAATGATAAAGAAACTAAATACTATTCTTACAATTCGTCTCTACACTTGATTATAGGAAGATGTCCTATTAATATTATAAACTACAATGTTTATGACCATGGATGGATCCTTGTTGTTCGAAGAGAAAATTACTGAACGGATTTTGCTTATTTTACAGTAATATAATTTACTCGTCATAATAAAAAAAGGAATGTTTAAAAATCTTGCCATCTAAAATCTGTCGCAACGTGGGCTATATAAACTATTTTAGTTATACGATAATTATTCTAAAGATACAAACGCAGATGAAGTCGCGGTTCGCAGTTAGTATTTAAAATGGATAGAATTACGTATCTTGAAAGGCAGCTTTATTTTCAGAGCGTCCTGTACTTAATACCATAAATTACTTACTGCTCGAATGGGAAATGACGTTAAAAGTATATGTACAAATTTTTAACAGATTAAATACTATTGAGTCAGGTAATACATTTTTTTTAGTTTTAGGTATGAAGCAACAAACAGGAATGCAATCCACTTGGTGTTATATTGTTACGGTAGGCCTAATCAACCCTAACAGGACTGCAATTTTGGTGCCAGTTCAGATTTTTACACTTAAGAAGTGAGTTGGAAGGCTTCATGTCTTAGAATATATTGTACGCTCTTCGGAATGTAAAACAGTAGCGAGAACACTGCTACTTTTCGGCAGAGATAACGGTGGTGACCCCGCAATCAAAGTGCACAAGCTCTTTGTCTTTGAATTCTATAGTTGTAGAAGTATCAGTACAATAACTTTTGCTTATCGTGATATTAAAGAGCTCATGGCTGATGTTATACAATGCATTACATGAGTGTCATGAATATTCTAACGGTTTTAGAAATCGCTCCAAGTAAATCATTTCCTACGTTAATTTCATTAAAAAAAACTATTTCCTTGGGTTGAAGATCGTAACAACTACAATACGTGTTTTCTTTGGTAAAGTGTACAGATTGGTCAGTAACACACTTGCTTGGTTAATATTTATTCAGGGTATCTTAATGATGTCTTGAGTATAAGCAAACAAATTGTTCTACTTTCTGTATCGTAATCATAATTATTTTCGGGGCACAGTCATCGTGTTGTCGTTTATTATCATCAAGTTAATGTTGGGATTAATATTATCGTCTATTAGAATGTCTAAATTAGTTGTAAGTAAATAATTTGGACTTTCGTCGATAACTGTTGTTTGAACAGAAATGTTTCGGGGTTTTGACAAACGCTATATCGTTATGAGGCTTTAGGAAGATTAATAATATTGGGTCCAAAACGCACGTTACATTAAAACATTTTATTGTATTTTAATTTTATTAATTTTATATTTATGGTGAGTACAGTTACTTTTTTACCTTTCCTTTAATTGCTTTTACATTTAAAATAATGAATTATCAAAAAGTCTTTGATATTTCATTTTAACGTAATAAAGTAACAATATAATCTGATGGTAAAGGAAAACATTGCGAGGAAGTCCGGTCACTCGTGAAATAGTATAAATTAGTAGTATTTCTAAGCAGCAAAGAAAGTATACATTGACGATTTATAATCCATAAATATGATGGTTGAAACTGTACCTTGTATTTGGGAGACGATTTAGCTCAACAATAACATATTTATAATTGAGAATGAATTTTTCTTCTTCAGATTATCACTAGAGAATGATAATTATTATGATATGAATATATATACTCGTGTACATTCATTCACCTCCATTCATCATCTTTACTCTTATGCCTGAATTAGGTTGTATTTCTTTTTTAAAGCACCTCTCCAACCATATCGACAATATTGGCTAGCCAATAAATCTTAGTGGCAATTTGTCTCTGATTTTCACTGTTTATGGGTACACTTAGTTAGTAAAATAGTAAGTTATTATCTCTGGAATTTCCCTTAGTTAATTTCGCATTTATATTGCTAGGTATATAAAGCGATTTAACTATGTAATACGGCGGACTCTGGCAGGTTAATGCCAGAGCCGACAGAACTGAATAAACCTTAGGGAAGTATTATGTAGGATTAAACAAATTATTGAATCGAGACTTACCGGCATAAACAAAGTAGACAGCGATAATTCTGCTTATTTCGGCGTTGGTCTCGGGGTTTTTATTCTGATTAAGCAGGAACATACCGGCCGTGGTTAGAACGACAAGCGCTACGCACTGCAGCCACGCCAGGATTATCCACGGCCACGTGTACTTCGGTTTCTTCTGCAATTTCAACAGTTGTAAAGATTAGGAAACACTAACTAAATCTCATATCATGAACACGTTGGTTATTAAGTGCTAGTGCAACTGAATAGATTGACAGATACCTGACGATAAGTTTTCTATTTGGCGCATCTTAACACCACGTCTAAAGGATATACGCGCAGCATTTTATTAATGAGTATGCTTTGACTTTCGTATGACTTTATGTTGGTATTGACTTCTCAATTATGATTTTAAATTTATTTACTTAATATAGTGTCTACTAAAGCATAACAGTAATGATATGCGCTTATGTTTTTGATATCCAACCTTTCTTTACCACGTCTATTTCTATGAAACGCTGAATAATATTGTCTGAATTTCGATTTGCTAAGTGGAATGAGTAAATCGAAATAATAGTTGTAAACTTTATAATAATCGTGTCTTAAACCCAACATGTAACTGAATTCTATAGGTAAATTATGTTTTAATGTTGGACAGCGAAAGGAGAAAGAAAGGAGTGCATTACACTTTCTGAATTATAAACGAATCTGATAACTATTAAATGTAATGAATAATTAGGTACCCTAACGATTTGAAATATGTGGTTACGTCAGCGTTTATGATAAGTACCGTTGCGGAGTGTCGGCCGCTCCCTTTACCTACAACGTGACACTTTGTATCACAATTAAATAGTAATCACACGTTAATCCTGAAGCCGATGACGTAACACTATCAATTGAAATAGTATCTAATAAGCGCCAAATTGTTACTAGATAGCGTAACGTTTTATATCTAATGCGTTACTGTTTTTATATGTACAGCGTCTGATTACGACGTAAGGAACGATAAGTTTATTTTACACTAGCTTTTATCCGCGGCTTCACTTGCACCAATGTGGAGTTTTTTTTAATACTTACGTTCTTTTATCGTTTGACCATAACCTCATTTGGTATTAAATGACGATATGGTCTAAGTTGATAAACACGCTAATACCTAGGGCTGGCACTGAATTGCGTGTGCCGGAACACACCACTAGGTGCTTGGTGACAGATTTTCAACTTGAGGCCGGTAGCTAGCAGGGGGCGGACTTAGAAGAAGCCTTGCCACTATTCTATGACTTCATGACGATGTTTTCCTTCACCGAAAGCCCCAACTCTGTTACTAGGTTTCGAGCCTACATCCATCGACGAGCTGTCTGAATAAGATACCAACTAAGCCATTACATTTTCTAGATTAAAGATATTCTCCTGACAATGTATAGTGACAGTGTAACCGTATAAAGAAACAAACTGTAATTCGCATAATATTAGTTAGGATTAACTAGCATCCGAAAATTCGACCCTAGATCCATATCAGCAGTTTTTTTATGTCCTGGCTTGTAATTTTAGCCATACCATACCATACTTGACCCCTATAACACCTTGACCGATTTTAAGCTATCTCTGTTAATTGTTATCATTTCTGCTAAACCCGTTTCAAAAAGCATAATGAATATATACGCTACTGATACTTTAAACTATATTTCCTTTAGGCATTCTGCAATTAAGTCTTTGACATTCAATAGTTAATAACCGGCAGAATCTGTACGAATTTTGACTATGGACTACAATGATGTACAAGACCGACATAATGTAAATACTAGGAACCATAACAAACTGGTCACTCCAGGTTTCAGGCTCACTAAGACCAGTAACAGTTTTTTAGGTAATAGTAGTAGATTTTATAACAAAATCCCAAAACATATTACCGATTTGCCAGATAGTAAGTTCAAGTGTTATGTAAAGCGTTTCTTAATACATAAAGACTATTATGTTATGTAAATATGTTATGTATTATGAAAGGATAAACCAGATCGAGTTTCTTGCCGGTTCTTCTCGATGACTGGGTTGTTTTCCGAACCGGTGGTAGTTTTGACCATTATAAGCGCATTCTCAGGGCCTAAATTGAATAAAGAGTATTTTGATTTTGAATGATATTATAACTAATAGATACGTTAGAGTTTTAATAATCAGCTGTGCAGTTCGCTAGATGTTAAGTCTTTACTATAGCCTAAAGATAACGTTTTATAGGTCCATCACAGCGACTCTTTTTTGGTTTGCCGATCTTTCGTTAATCACCTTTGTTTGTGGTTTGTGGTTGTACACAGGGACGTTACTATGACATGCTACTATAAAAATACAAGTAATAATTACCCTGAATGTTCCATGTACTAATAAACAACCGAACAACGCCTGCAACAGTGCAGTCCCTGCGACCACAATGTAGAAGATGAGTCTGCCCTGCGGCAAGCTCGGGTAGTGCAGTGCTGCGGGCGTCCCGTACAATATAACGCCTCCCATCGAGCATAACTGGAACACACATCACGATTTCGAATAGTCTATACACTTTTAGTCTGACAGGCATTTACAAGATTCTTTAGTCAAGCTCTTAAAGCACTCGGCTGTATAGCAACAGGCTCAAAGGCCCCACAGTGGCTGAACCTCGGCTCGGGCTGTTGCATTGAATAGAGGATCGCGAATCTGATTAAGCTACTCATACATATATAACAGTGCACACAAATTGACGTATATATTTCTGACGACTTGACTAAAAGCAAGCCCTTCGACCGTATGTGTTTCTACTATGTCTGTGTGTATGTATGTAGGATGATTTGTGTTATGTGTGTTCAGTTAGTGATTGAACATTGTGCTACTGTATCTCCCTGGCAGCGTGCTCGAAGGTTCCACGTCGGGGGTTCAAGACTAGGTTTAAGCCGCTACCGAGGGGGTCGCGGCGAGTGTGGGGGAGTGAAATAGTATTAAATCGGCATTCAGTTACAATTCATAAATTGATTATGCTCATCAGAACAACATCCTAATTAGGGCAATCAATAAAATTTGTACCAAATGTTATGCTAAAAAATGGACTGATCAAGTAAATGGTATGTGCTGCGCATCTAGAAAAGTATTTCTTCCTAATACTGAAGAACCACCAGAAACAATAAAAAGCCTTTTTGGCAAATAATCACAGATAATCAGCTCATTTTTTTTTAAATGGCGTGTTTATTATAGCATGTTTCACCAGTGTTTAGCTTAACTGTGAGTTAATTTGGTAAATACAGTAAAGAGTAGTTCCCGCTAAGCTATCACGCACCAAAACAGTTGAATTCACCGGGTAGTTTTTTTATCTTATCATTTTGTTAGGCTTGCACAACCATCTACCCTCGAACAGAAGACATTTCTTTCTGTAAGATTTTCGATTCTGGGTTGGACCGTGGGTACAAGATTTCCAAGATTGTTCAGTTTTAGGCAATCCACATTTAACTCCTTAACTCTTATAGCTTGTAACAATCAAATAAACAGACAAAATCACATTCGCATTTACAACAATAATTATACCTTTCAAGGGTAATAATACAAGAGTAGAATATTCTTTATTTGTAATAAGCACACGCCTTATATAGATACCGATGTTAATGAATCTGAAGGAACTGAAATGTGTGGTTAGAACGCTATGATGTATGATTTTTTCTATCCAAACTGAGTAAACTGGACATAAAGACGATCTATATATTGAAACTAACTCTTAGTAGCATAGATGGAAAATGGAACGCAATCTGTTGCGCCGAATCAATTTACTACGACACGGTTTTTACCGCGCGTACCTACCATAAAAATTATCTCATACGTTGTTTGGCAATATATCGCTTCTATAACACGCTGCTTAACTGTCTCGACGACCTCGAGATAATATAAATTCTGAACATTTTAGTCACTATACAAACTGGGTTTTTTAGACTTGCTCAAGAATCTTGTTTACTAGAATTTGTACTAGAAATATTTGGGCAATATTACAGCCATATGGGACGTTAAGTGAAAAGCTATAGTTACCGTCGATACATAAATGTAGCTTTTTAAAAAATAGTCGAATCTTTTGGGGGCTTATGTTATTAGTGTCCACAGTACCTCCCATTCCCCTGCACGTGCTCCCCGGGTGCTTCTAAAGAGTAACAAATTTTTGGGCGCTGCACACATAAATTAAACCTCGCAGTGACAAATAGAGTATTCAATCAATTGACAATATTAAAGGATGGATATGGTCTAGCTTTATTTAGCCATACGATTAAATACATCGAATCGTATGACAGTTTCTAATAAATCCGAAGTATATTTCAGGATCAGTATTCAAACACAAGCTTGTTGAACTTTTGAGCAGTGAGATGAAACGGTTTGTGTACAAGTATTAGGGCATGTCGCCAAAAGCTCCAGCTCTAGAATAGAGCAAACAGAGTGACTGATCAGATGTTAAGCACAAAGTGGTACCTCAATAATGAATAAAAGTTAAGGAGACATTTTTTTTTGCTTTTTGACATATTACGAAAGTGTGACCAATATGTGAATGAACGTATCCTGTTCAGTCGTTTAGTCGAGCCAAGTTTTATGCTTGCACGCATACACAGCTGTTGATTATTTGAGGACAAGCAAAGAAGGCTTTATAATTGTATACTCTATCCTAAAATTTACTTTAAGCCCGCACGGTTACCAAGTGCATTGTTTAGGTCAGAACATAGCCAAATACTAGAACACTAACTTACACGGATCTTGTTTAATTCACTGAAATTGATTTGAATATGAAAAAATCACTCACTGTTGATATGACACTGATTATCTTGGCTCCAGCACTGAGGTTTATGCAGCAGCAGAAGTTGTTCAATGACATACACATTTTGATTGTACTGAATTATGGGAACGGTACGTGTGTCGTGAAGCCGGCTCGCTCGCGTACGACTGATTACATTCCACTTCACTTATTAAATCGTACTTATCTCTAGTAATGTTACACGATTACGTACAAACTAGATAACTTACATGGAAGTCGAGAGCGTTTCTGTTGTTTTTCTGCTATTTACACTTGTTCTATCATGTTAGGGCGAGTCCATCCTTTCTCATTTATTTTTTTCAATATCTAAGAATTTTGTTTTTGAATGACACTAAATTATCATTTTGGAGTTTTTGTAATATTCGTGGTGTTTTACGTAATATAGTTTGGTTATTGTGCACAAGTGATGAAGATGAGAAATAATACCATGGAACATGGATTCTGACTTGCTACGTAGACTTCCTGGAAAGTTCTTGCTCGCCACCATCTTGCTCGTTCATTGAAATTAACGCAAGCAACATTAATAATCTATTAGAAGATAGGTTGCCAAAAACAAATATTGTATTTTCCTCTCTTTACAATTTAGTTTAGAACTAAGCAATCTCACGTGTAAGGTAAATGTTTTTATCTTTTTTTTTTTTTTTCAAATTGACTACGCTATTAACCAATAGCAATAGCGTTATATTTATTTATTATAATTATATTAAGTCTATGTATCTATCGTTGCCCATGTATCTATTGCGATAAGCGAGAAGTAATAAATGCAACTTGTTTTAAACCTGACAACTGTATTCAGACCAATTGCGATAACCGTACACAAAGCGTATTTCTGTCGTAGTGTCATTCTTAAGCGCGTCGTTCATGGTCGAACATGGGGTTCAGACGGTGTTTATTCGGTAAAGTGTGGTAGGGTGTCTGAAGCAGGTTTGAAGTAGGATGACTATTTCTCGATAGTCGTCACTGTTTTTAGATATTTTATATTGTGCTTACCATTAGGTAGGTAGTGTTGATACTCAGTACGCAGTACAACTATTAAATAAAATGTTTGACCTGATTTTCACCAAACTACAATATTTTTATCCCTTCATTGAATTGTCTATTTTACGATTAATATAATCGTATATAGATTTCATATCCATAATTATTTATTATTTTGAATTATGTAAGAGAAGAAACAAACTAAAATTCGTAATATTTTGACGCTAGAATTTAAAAATTCTGAATACTAACGCTTTAAAATCTTCATGCCTGACTCAGTGATTCAATTAAACACGTACATTTTAATAGATAATATATATCTAGTCTCGTAGTTGATTGCAACCTTGATGATAGACAGAATGACCCCATATATTTAATAAAAAACAATCTTCAATATTTTCAGAACATGTAGGTTTACTACGATAAAATAATCCAATAGTTATTTAGTAACAACAGTATGAAATAATCCGGAATCATGGATGTGTATCGTCATACTATGTGCCTATTTATAAAATTTTCAGGAATTATTTGTGAACGTCACGCACCCGATTGTACGCTGTATCAAACATGTGTATTTACGCTGGTTACGCGTCACATTTTGCAGGAAATTGAGAATTGATAATTCGTGACATAAGCATTTATTTACACTAACTGTGCCCTCGACTCTGCACGCAATTGCTATTATTGAAATGACTATATATATTTATGTATATATACTTATACATACTTATGTATAAGTGTCTGTCTAGGTCTCGTAGGATACCAAAATGAGTAAATGTGTAGTTGAGAATTTATATTACGGGAATTCGTATATATAGTAACTCTTCGTCTTCTTACTAAGTTCTTCTACTTCTTTACTTTCTATACTAATATTATAAAGCTGAATAGTTTGTTTGCTTGAACGCGCTAATCTCAGGAACAACTGGTCCAATTTGAAAAAATTATATTAGTGTTAGATGGCTTATTTATTGAGGAAGGCTATCATCACGTTAAGACCATGACAACAGGTGCACGTGCATCAATGAAGAATGTTTTAAAATCGTTTTTTTAGCGTTGTCCTTAGCCAAACGTAACTATTCCATGCAGACGAAGTCGCGGGTAGAAGCTACTAGTATATACTTTGTGAGCATTCTCATGTATATATCATTTAATATATAAAAGCCTAAGAAGTTTCACTTCCTCCGCGTGTATACACTGATACATATACTGTTTTTTTATTTATTATAATTACTATATGTCGTAATAAATAATTGAATTATAGAAAATAGACATTATGTGAATAATATCCGTATGTGTACGTATATCAATCTTCATGATGATCAGTGAAACGATCTTGGAGTCTATCAATTTAAGAGTATACCAACATCCATTATCATATACTATATAACACTAGGGTCCGCCTGTGACTTCTTCTACGTTGAATAAAGATATTTTTATTAATTATTATTATTATATGTTACATCATAATAGTAAAGTACAGCGTGGTGTCACCTAATCCTGAGTTATACACTACACATATATTAGGATGTCCGTTATTTACCAAGTTCATTTTTTTCATGTGACGCCGCCTAATCTTTTAGTTTATCCTCTAAAAAAAGGAACCCTTAATATTCATAATAAACCATGCCCTTAAGACGTTACATTTCTTATTTCAATTACACTATCGGGCCCGGCGGACGTTGTTCCACCCTGATAATAAAAAAAACCTTGACGAATTTTATACCTAAACCTTCCTTATGAATCACTATATCTACTGGTGAAAACCGCATGAAAATCGGTTTTTGAGTTTATCGCGAACAGACAGACGCGGTATGGGACTTTGTTTTATAATATGCAGTGATGGGATTTTGTTAGATTTTACAATTCATTTTCTGTTTCTTCAACGTAATATCTTACAGCAATGAGACATAAATATTTTTATAGAGACTTGAATGCTATACAAAAAAGGTCTATTATATCTGAAACACGTACCTAAGCTAGTAAAAGAATCACAGAGGTTTTTTTATAATGTAACGTATATTTACGAACATATGACTCATTGTTACAGTAATTTATCAACAATGTTATCTCAAGGAAAATGTTACTACAAAATTATGTATAAACATTGTACAAGTTCATTATATTTATTCTTACGATGAGATGATATTGTAAGTAACAGACACAGCATCATATACAGATACTGTCAGAAGCGCCCAAGTTTAAGAGTTGCGTGTTTGGTTACGCATATGTCTTAATCAGTTTTAAATATTATTACAGCTACATTACTCATTTTATGTTACGTTACGTGTCTCTCATTTAAAGATATAAAGATTTATATTAAAAGACTTTTATGTCCAACGTGACGCGACATAACACTTAGCGCTAGAACACCCGCTGCGTGTACATTTTACTTATAGTATTAAAAATAACTTAAAAATTGTGAACTATATATAGATGATTGTAACTATGTTGAATTTAAATGAATTCATTTTTTTCTCATTACGATTGTTATTACTAACATTTTGGTCCCCGATATAGACAGTGAGCTTTTTATTTGTTTTTTTTTGTTCCACAGATATTTGTATGTTTTGCAAACAGTTCCAAAGTTGATTATTATTAGTTTCTTATTAGATTATAATTATTACTGTCATCGTCGAACAGGTAATGGATGTTACAGGTTTGATGCGATAATTTTAATTAACTAAGAAGATGGTGGCCCCTTTGTTAAAACTCTTCAGCGAGTTCTTGTGGCAAATCAGAATACATGCTCCGTGGTATTATTTCCCATCCACATCACTTGTGCATAATAACCAAACCAGATTACATAAAACACCATCAATATTACAAAATAAATAATATTACAAGATTATGAATAAAATATAAAAACCATTACATTACATTCCAAGATTCTGCCAAAAACTCGATGAAAGTTTTCGTATGTGGCGAAATATATCACGATACTAGTTATCACTGTGTTAGGACATTTCAAATTAGTCGTCTATGTAACATATATACGAGTTACAAACATCTTACCGCACACAAATGAGTGTTTACAAGCTTGATTATGTCCTTGGGAAAACGGATCGCATTTTCACAATCTTCAAGCAACCGTCACTTATTATCATAAAAAGAGAGAATGAATAAAGTCACTCATTAACATATAAGAATTGAATCAATAAACATTAGATATATATCATGAATGCGTCATAATCTCTCCAATATAGTTTTAGTGATAAGGAATCCTTGGTGCAATGCGAACGTGCTGTCATAAAAACCGGCTAAATTTAAAATTATTCCGTTTACATAATAGTAAATGTACAGTCATAGTTAATTTTAAATTAGTCGACTTATAATTAAACTGTTAGAGATGAGTGTTCCTATGGTGAATAAGTGCTGTCTCTGCGCAGATCTCCACACTGGAACTTTGATTATTGGATATTTGTCGACAGTAAGTTCTTTGTTTTTATTTGCTATAAGACAAGGTGACGTTTACAATGTTGACAAATGGTAAATTCTTTATTTATACTAACAATTTTGACATTTTAAATACTGGTGCGACATCTGGTGTAGGTACCATTCAAAACTTGAAGTAGGTATTTATTCGACGTTGTTCCTGTTTTGAAAACCACTAACAAAAAAGTTACTGCGGAAATGATCTATGTACAATACTCGTACTTTTTGAACTTAATTGGCAACGGTTAAATTTATGTATAAAGACAAATATATACCTAATAAAAATAAAATATGTCTAGAGGAATATTTTACAGAACGATATATATAATAACATTGTTTACCGTTCTTATGAATCGAGGACTACTAATTAAATAAATAAGAAAAATGTGTTGTGAACACACACTGCAGAATAAAACACCTGCTACATAAGTACGTCTATTCTAATTAAGCGACATTAATTTGTCTTTAAGATAATTATACATTGTTACGTGAACGTAATGTAGCTACATGCTATGTAAGGTATTTCTTATTTTAGCCCGAATTCGGTTTCTCATTTAAAGAAAATAGAATCTTCCTTGATCTAATAATTAACTGTTAGATATGTGACTTTTACTCCCGGAACGTAGAGTTACGAAATATTCCAGGAATTTCAATCGATTCATTGAAGTAATTTTATGATCTTGGCATACTTTTTCGAGTCAAGGTTTTTATCGTTTGTTGTTTTAGCCCAAATTATCTGATAGTACGGAAAAGAGTAAAGTAATACATTTCCACAGATAACCTAGTTAAATGACTGCTCTCGAGTATTTACTATAATGACGTAAATGCTGCAGTCAACAAAAGATAGTACTATCATGAACCGATTGTATTTTTATTTATCACCATTGTAATTAAATAAGCGCCTGTCAAACTTATTTGAGAAAACTGTTCTGTTCGGTGATTTTGCTATTAAAATTGAGAAGTCACTCTAAAATTTATTTGTTTTTGGTTTCATAATTTCAAATGACTAAATGTTTCTATAAATACGTAACACTTTTTCCAGGCATGGGCTCTATTCGAACTCACTATATACTGCCTCTTGGTCACTTTAGCACCTTTAGGCAAGAACGGCAACGTATCCGTGCACAAGTTAGTGTTGTATATTACTGCTGCTGTGATCGCTGGAACTCATCTCATATCCTCGATTCTACTCATCGTAGCTGCTTATAAGGTATATAAAATTATTTTTCATAACAAAATATAAATTAATAAACTAGCTTTTGATCCCGGCTTCGTTCGCATTAGTGTAAATTTGATCTGGCCCTCTGGAACAGTACATTTCTTCTGGGTTAAAGTTATGTTACTTTCTATACTTGTAAAAACGTATACATAACAATTCGTAATGTACATTTGAGTAGTTATTGCGTGAAAGCCTAACAAACAAACAAAGTCACTCTTGTATTAATGACTCGTCTCTTCTAGCAACTTCGTTCGCGTGGAATAGTTACTTTTGTCTAACGCTAACACGCAGCGCAAGCTTTCAAGAGGCAAAAAAACACCGATTTTGAAACATTCTTCAATGGTGCTCCGATCCTATTGGTTTCGCGATGTTGTAGCTTATAATAATCTTCCTCGATAAATGAGCTAAATAACACTGAAAGAAGTTAGCAAATCGGCCCAGTAGTTCCTGAGATTATCCCCTACAGCGTCACAAACTTTACCTCTTTATAATATTTGTATAGATATTCGTAAGCATTTATAGAAGTTACAAAAACTAAAAAAAAATATAATCGTATTTTCAGTACTGACAACATCGGCTTCTATAAACATTATCAAAAACATTATGTGTATCAAATTTACATATAAAATCATGTCGATTGATTGTATTAAACCACTGATGTAAATAAATATAATTAAACATATCTGGTTATTTAAATCAAAGAGCAAAAAATAAGAGTGCGTCTTAATTACGTATTTTGGAATAGTAAAGCCATAAAATAAATTTCTAAACGATTCTTACTGAACGACAATTTGAAACTAAGTGTAGACCACTATATAAACTTCGCATGACGTATATAGAAGCAGTAAAGTCTTTTAATTTGCTAAGACCTGGTTATCACTGATAGATAATCTGCATTAACTGTCCGGAATGTATTAGGTATTAATAAATTATTAGTTTGTTTGTATGTTTTACTTTCACGGTACTTCGAAAAGATAAGCTAGATCGAGTTTTTTGCCAGTTCTTCTCGATGACTGGGTGGTTTTCCGATGCGGTGATAGTTTTGACGTTTCTGAGCGCCTTCTTTTTTATTTTACTGGATTTGTAATGTCTTCGATTATAGCAAAAAAAAATCCATACGTATATTTTATAATTATAGAAACTCGCGTCTTTAACTCTACCGTGGACAATCGTGACTGGGATAATGTCAGCTGTATTCTTCGTCATGTGCCTCACTGGCATCAGTCTCGTGCTGCAGGATACAGGGGAACTCCTTGTCGTAGAGGTGATTATCATCGTGGTCCATCTGATTAGAGCGTGTAAGTATCATTAAATAATTTCCCTCTGCTTGATGGTAAAAGACATCACCACTGAGCAGCCCATATTTTGTTAGCCTGTCTTTGCGTTAGTGTTTTTATGTTTCGAAAATCATAGAACAAATTAATTTATATTAATCCTGTTTTTATCATAGGTTTATGCTCTAGCTAGGTTTAATGTTTTGTTACGTTAGATTAAATATGTGATATAGAAACTATAAGGTTAAAATAAATCAAGTAAACGTAAAATCACTGTACGTTCTGTTTTTATATTTTACCTACATTATTAAATTTTACCAAATAAAATGTAGTAGATTGTAGTTTAAAGTAAAAATTACTAAAAAAAATTGGCAGTATCTATTTACAGTAGGTTTTTAAAATCACAGTAATCGCTTTTACGTAACAATGCAAATTAAAATGTTAAACGTGACAAGTAAAATAATAATCTAAATTGAATGGAATAATTTCCGCTTCATAAATAAATATATAATGCTAGCTGAGGGGGCCACGCGCTGCTATGGCATTGTTACTACATGTTGAATTAAAATTGTGATAAAGTATTATGGGGTAATGAGTCTGCCTAAAAATTTGATACAGGATAAGCAAGTTTAAGTAGTAAATAGATTACCAGAACATATGCACCATATAATAAACTGGAGTTAAAAAGAAATTCAAAATTAAAACGCGGCGCCATCTATGATATAACATATGATATGATATAACAGTCGGTTCTACAGTTTTCAATCAACAAACTAATTTAAACTGCCATCTATTAGAGACTGATGAATACTTTCAATTAATAACAATAATCAACATTGACAATAATTTCATTTGTAAATAAAAAATATTGAGGCAATTAATCGAAATACAAATTATTCTATCTATCAAGTTAGACTAAATTATACATGAATGTCAACTTTCATGAGGATCGGTGGAGTAGTTTCGGAGTTCATGGTGGGCAAACATCATGACACTGGATTTTTATATATTTAGATTAGTCCTATACATGAACCAAATCTGGGATAGATTATAGTTATAGTTATCCTCTAATCAAAATTTAAGGCCTGATGTATTCATACTTAGGGTGGACCATAGTCCAATTAAAAGTGATGATAATAATAAACAAATTCCCACCACTTTTTATATAATTATTATGTAATGATTACCTATTACCTATGAAATGAATTACCTATGAAATTGCCGTTTTGTATGAAAAAATTTAAACGAATTTTTTTCATGTATTTTTTATTTGTATTAATCGAAGTAATCAATGCATCTTTGCCAACGCAGTGGCAATTTATTGATGGGCATCATTCTTAAAGAAATCAGCTGGACGGGAGGCAAAAAATTCTTCAAAGGCATTTTGTACTGCCTCTCGGGTATTTAATTTTTTTCCCG
>MU158833.1:0-16980 GCA_015888305.1 Antheraea pernyi | reverse complement strand
TTTGATTGTATGGTTCACAAATGTATATATGTATGAATAGCTTAGAATAGTTAGCTAGGTCAGACGCGACTTTTTCCAGGTAACAGCCCAAGCCGAGGTGCGCGTGCGCCCTTGTGTATGTTACCTAAAAAACCAAATCGGCTGAGTGCCTTAAGCGCTCGCCTTAGTAGTCCGGTGAAGCTGTGAAGACCCTGCAGGGTCAATAGCGTAGTCAGTTCGAGGAAAAAAAAAATTGCATGATTCACAAACGCATATATGTATCATATCGTATCGGATATGAAACAAAATAACTAAGCTACTCGATTCAGTTCGATAAGGGCAAAAAAACAAAACCCTTTCAACATGTGTGCACGTGTCTGATCTCATGTGTGAGCAAGTGATGATGATGAGTGAAGTGATGCGGGTGAGTCACTGTATCGCGATAGTACCATCCCGGGGGCTCCAACCGGGGACGACCTAGGCTTGAGATATTACCGGAAGAAACGCGACGTATGTGCGGGATCGATAGAGGGGCCCTGACTTCGCGGCAGCGCGAGAGGGGGTTACGTGAGCGTGGGCGTAAACAGGCATGTTAATAGGGATCGAATCTGAGCATTAAATAGACGGCGCCGGCGCTGGAATCTAAAAATAGAAATAGCATAATTACATAACGGTCATTTTAGGGGGAGATAGACATATACATTCTTATTATATGTAAAGATATAGATATTTTTTTACAGTTCTAAGTGGTTATATATTATTGTTAGTTCTTTTATTAGTCTAGATCACGTTTCTATCTATTTATGTAAATTGGGTAAAATTTTGAATTCTATTCACGTAGTCTTAAAAGAACATATCTTGTGTATTTAGCTTCTTCATTTCACATGTTCCTGATAATTTGTATTCATAATAACTTTACTGAAACGGTTTCGAGGAAAATTAATGTGGGTTAGTCAAATTTTGTTAATATCTCGTCATCGATAGCGTGTTTACATACAAGATGAGATGGAGAATGTTATTTTAGTCCTTTCTCACTCACATCACATTCAGATATTTCAATAAAAAAATAGTGAAAAATGCTGAACCTATCACATACTTCTATACATCTGAACATATTCCTATCAAGAAAACAATATTTAGGATCTGGTAAGTAGTTCCAGAAATTACTTACCATAAACATATTTACGGGCTTTATCTAGTTCTAATATTACTATAAATAAAGCCATCGTATTTTTTTATTGGTATATATACATTTTTTATCGCGTACCAAAAAGGGTTTATATTGATTTTGTATGAAGCTGATAAGCGTATAAAATGTGTAAGTACAGATGACGGTTGATACATAAACTGAAATAGTAAAAGATGCCGAATCTATTTAGATAGGATACCGGTGAGAAGAATAGCCAGTTGTCCACTGAACTTTAAATAGTAGCCTAAATTAGGGATGCCATTACCTTTTTGTGTTTAAAATATAAGAAGGTTCAACCATTACAAGGACAGTTTCATACATGTTCTCATTTTTTTTTTCTCGAACTTTTTTTTCTCTCGAACTGACTACTCTATTGACCCAGCAGGGTCTTCACAGCTTCACCGGACTACTAAGGCGAGCGCTTAAGGCACTCAGCCGATTTGGTTTTAGGTAACATACACAAGGCCACACGGCACCTCGGCTTGGGCTGTTACCTGGAAAAAGTCGCGTCTGACCTAGCTAACTATTCTAAGCTATTCATACATATATACATTTGTGAACCATACAATCGAAATTGCATGATTCACAAATGAATACGTGTATATCGGAATGAAACGAACTATGTTACCGAAATCCCGATCTGCCCTAGCTAACTATTTAACTATTTTAAGCTATTCATATATGTATAATCTCAATTGCATGATTCACAAACGCATACGTGTATCATATCGTATCGGATATGAAACAAACTGAACTACTCGATTCAGTTCGATAAGGGCAAAAAAACAAAACCCTTCCACCATGTATGCACGTGTGTGAGGTGATCTCATGTGTGAGCAAGTGATGATGATGAGTGAAGTGATGCGGGTGAGTCACTGTATCGTGATAGTACCATCTCGGGGGCTCCATCCGGGGATGACCTAGGCTTGAGATATTACCGGAAGAAACGCGACGTATGTGCGGGATCGATAGAGGGGCCCTGACTTCGCCGCAGCGCGAGAGGGGGTTACGTGAGCGTGGGCGTAAACAGGCATGCTAATAGGGATCGAATCTGAGCATTAAATAGACGGCGCCGGCGCTGGAATCTAAAAATAGGGGATATCCCCCCCTTAAAAAAAAAAAAAAAAGGGTAGCCGCGACGGCAGGAAACCTAGAGATCACTCTTAGGGGACCTGAATTGGAATTGTTGGACATTTCATCGAACGCAGAGATCTCGGAAATCTCATGAAATATGAGTAGCTGATTTTGATTTTGACCCATATAGTCGATACTGGACAGAGAGAAGGAAGAAGCGGGGTCAGCCTGTAAATGAGTATAGCCCTTAGCCACCTGGGATCGAGGATTGTGTTGGGATACAGGCTTAGGAGCCTGTGCTTGGGGCGTTAGTCGCGGGCACGGACGCTACCGGTGCACGAGTTGTGTTCGGCAGGCTCGAGAAAGCCTCTCTGGACATGAGAGGTGGAGATCGAGGGCGGGTGGAGGTGGCTGCGTCCTAGACGACGAGATCTGTCTAGGGTAGCGGGGGCGATTCGTACGCGGGGCGCGGGGACATCCCGTCCCGGACATCCTCGCCGTGGCACAACACGCAGCTCGGAGGGTCAGAGGAGGTGGGAGAACGGGAGTACTCCTTAGTGGAGTGGTCGTACTTTTTACTCGTGACTGCGAGTTCCGCAGCTTGAGATGAAGCCGGTCTAGAAGGCGTGGATGTAGTTTTTGGCACTTTCGCGCCATCTACGTTTAGTAGTTTTGAAGGCTTAGGGCCTTCACTATCTGAAGAGGGATTCGTGCGCTTATGGCGCTGACGCCGCGAGACGGTGGTGAAGCCATTTCCAGCTCCAAATCGGAACCTGTCTCGTCTATGACGGGAGCGGAGGGGGTATCTGCTTCTTCAGCAGCCTGATTCTCCTGCGGGAGCCGAGAGAAGGAATTCTTCATGTCGAAAACAGGATTGGTTAGGACTTTCAGCGGGGGTCCGCCACTCACATGATGGTGGACTTCTTTTTTTTTATCATAGGAGGAAAACGAACGAATGAACGAACGAAACGAACAGGTGGGTGGGTTAAGCGATCACCACCGTCCATAGACACTTGCAACACTAGGGGAGTCGCAAGTGCGAAGTGCAAGGAGCGAAGCACGACGTACGTAGGCACGACGTGCTGGATCCCTGGAACGTGAGGCGGTGACACGCAGAACACGGAGGATTGTAGTACGCACCGAAAAGTGCGGTTTAAATCGTACCGAAAAGTACGGTTTGCAAAGTTCTGAAAAGAACGCTTCACGAAAGACGATGTGATAGAAACAGGAGATCACGAAAAACCGAAACTCTCAATACGAGAACGCGCGAGCGTAACGACGTCGTGAACACGAGTATCGTAAACGAAATGAAAATAAACAATCGCATCGAGAGTAAACAGCGCGCGCGTCCGATCCTCACGGCAGCGCGATCAGAACCACAGAGATCGGAACTCTCCAAAATGGCGCTATGCTAGATAAACGTTATGGATAGTCCCAAATAATCTTGTAAATAAAACCTAAAACAACGCTAGTACGAAATTGCCCGGGTGATAGGATTTTTGTGATCTTTAAATAATACGTTAGTGATTTTTGAGTTTTTACTTTGATAAAACTTGTTGAAATAATGGGGAGGTACACTGCTTATTTATCCCGCTAGGTGGCGCATAGTCGTTGGTTCTAGTGTATTGTCAAGCTCGTGTCTATAATGGCAGGCGGGGAACTTACAAATAAAAGTGTGCAAATTGAACGTCCTATAGGTATGTCTAACATAGTCCTATAAAATACTAAAATATGACCTAGACCACAATTATATATCACTAGCACATAAGAGTAAAATTAATCAAATATAAAATGTAATTGTTAAAAACAAGCTTTTACTATATAACGTATAATTGGATTAAAAAGAGTATAATAAGTTGAAGTTACATTTGTCATATGTATGTAATACTTATACTAATAGATTATAAAATAAAAATGACACATTTTATAAATTAACTATAATTATGTATAAAAAACATTAACAATTTTTAAACAAAACTATGTAACGTATCAAATTGTCATGTACATATATGTATTATTACGATCATAGAGAAAAATTGAAGAATATAGATGTACAGCGTATTGGTACATAAGTGTCACAGCCGATGGCGCAAAGTTTTAATTTTTTTTTTCACTTTAGCGTGTTCCATTTTGAACTTTTCGTCTTAATTCAGAACGTAAGACAAAAATATTTGACGTTGACAACTCGTTGACAAGCACCAATTATGCTAGCGCCATTTGAGATCACAGAGTACGTTATATAAATTTGAGATTAGCTTCGCCTGTGCCTCCACATTGAACAATAATAAGTCATGTTGCTACTGTAGCGCCACCTTAATTTAACACAATTTGACGGACCTTTATTCATATACAGAGATGGTTACCTATACACTCCATAATTTAGAAGTTGAGTTATGCTACCCATAGGAAGCAAGTTATTTTAGAAAAAAAACCTTTTTTGTAATCTTTGACCTTGGATATCTTAAGACGTGGACACGAGATTTTTGATACAGCTTTAGATTGATTGGTAGAATGTCATAGTAGGCAAACGAACAAGCGGGTCATCTGATGTTAAGTAATCACCGCCGTCCATAGACACTAACAACACCAGGGGAGTCGCAAGTACGTTGCCAGCCTGTGTTAGTGGGATGGGGGAAGGAGGGAGGAGAAAGAGAGAGGAGATAGGAGGAGAGGTGGGCCTCCGGCATTCTAACTGACCGAACGAAATGCAACAATGCAAGCACTGTTACTTCACGTCAGTTTTCTGTGAAAGGGTGGTACTACTCCGGGCGAGGCGATCCATTCATGCTGAAACCAGTAATAAGCTCAGCGTAGCTCTACCACGTACCTACCTAGGTTTATACGAGTTTACAGTTAATTATTTCTCATTTCGAGGTTGACCCTGTTTTTTGGTTAAACTTATTGAGCTACTAGGAAAATTCAGCTGTGGAAACACTGTTATGTCAGTACAATGCTTGTCAAGGAGTTTTTGGCGGGATCTTGGTCTGTCATGTAGTGGATTTTATTTTTTATTCATAATCTTGTGTTACTTGACTCTATATTTTGTAAAATTTGGTGGTGTTTTATGTAATATAGTTTGTTTATTGTGCATAAGTGAAGTGAATGAAAGTAATACCACGGACCATGAATTCTGAGATGCCACAAAAACACCATTGAAAGTTCTAACAAGGGAGCCACCATCTTGTTAGAATATTGAATTAATTACTTGACAGTGGAAATTAATAAACACTCTGGAAATTAACAACCACTCTGGGTGAGAGAAACGAAATAATTCAGACAAAGAAGATGGTACGCTACTATTAATAAGGAGATTGAGATAAAAAAGATGGATAAAAGAGTATGTACGAAATATTATATAGAAGATTTGGCGCTATATGCCTTTATATTGTAGCGTGCTGGCCACTTATATTGTCTTTGGTCTTTTGGAATATGAACGACATATTCGATGTGACAGACGGATATATATTTTTCCTCAACATACAAGTCCATAATTGGAGTTTATTGGCGGGATCTTGGTTTGTCATGTAGAGGATTTTATTTTTTATTCATAATCTTGTGTTACTTGACTCTATACTGGGTAAAATTGGTGGTGTTTTATGTAATATAGTTTGTTTATTGTGCATAAGTGAAGTGAATGGAAAATAATACCACGGACCATGAATTCTGAGATGCCACAAAAATTCCATGGAAAGTTCTAACAAGTTGGCCACCATCTTGTTAGTTCATTGAAATTATATCAAGAAACTTGTAATATCGATACTCACTTGACAATGGCAGTGATGGTCTACTAGAAGACTGGTTGCCAAAATGGAATGGAAGAAGAACTTGTAATACTATTAACTACTTGACAATGTCAGTAATAATCTAAAAGATTGGTTGCCAAAAAATAAGTAAAAAAAAGGCCATAACTAAAAGTCTCGATTGCAAAATCAGTGTTTAATTTATTACATACATATTGTATTGGACACGCCCCAAAATTGGTGACCCTCGACGCCTGTGATCAACGCTCCAACATAATCACAGTATTTGCAACATAACATCGAGTGCCGAGACAATGGTGACTTCTACCTTTCACGACAACTGTAGCCAAATACGTAGAGGACAGAAACTCAACTTGGCGACGTCGTGATACGGAGGCTTCCAGAGTGTCTACTAAAATGACACCTGAACCGTCAACTGTCTACATCATGGACTCCACTGCTGCGCAATTAGCATCGTTAAAGGAGATGGTGCAGCAACTACAGCATGAGGTGACTTTACTAGAGAGCCAACAACAGCACCAGCACCATGTATCCCGTAGCCGCTCTACACCTTCGACCCGCAGAAGACGAAGCCACTCATCTGCGCTTCGGTGTTGGTATCACAACAAATTTGGTAAGAAGGCAAATAAATGTACTGCACCGTGTACCTGGACTGAGGAAAGCTCGGAACAGCAATCAGTAACGGCGGGCGCTGATTCCTGTTCATTAGATCATAATAACCGTCGGTTATTTGTTACTGACAGGATTACGAAGCAACAGTTCCTGGTCGATACGGGGTCTAATTTATCCTGTTTCCCGTATAGCTGGCTTCGAGAAAAGAGGTGTCCCTCTAACTGGGAGCTCAGCGCAGCTAACGGCAGTTCCATCAGAACTTTCGGCACCGTCAATCTCCGGCTCGACTTGGGACTATGTCGTGAGTTCAGTTGGCAATTTGTAGTCGCAGATGTCAGTACTGCTATTATTGGTGCAGACTTCTTGGCACACTACCAACTTTTGGCAAATTGTCACAGCAAGAGGATAGAGGATACGCAAACACATGTCGAATATTCGACCGGTACCGGCATCTCGCCATGGTAACCAAAAGTCTTTCCTATTTAAAGACATATCCACAGCAACGCACGTATACTTGCGTGATGACGCTGTTCGACGACCTCTTCAGCCGCCCTATACTGGACCCTTATCAGGTTCTTGAACGGTCAAGTGATGGCAAGACACTTACGTTAGACATCAAGGGTAAGAAAGTGGTAGTCACTATCGACCGCGTAAAACCGGCTTTCTTCTCGGAAGATACTCCTCAACCCTTATTTCCACCATCTTCACCAGTCACATCCGTTTTTCCTATCCTCAAGCCCCTACAACCAATCCATTGCCCTCATTGTACGTTACTCGGTCTGGGCGTAGTGTTAAATTTAAACCAGTGCTAGACCTGTAAGGAACTTTTGTGTATATTATATGATAATGTATATAATTGTAATATACTTAATTGTATTATAGTTTTTTTGAGATTTTTTGTAACATACTGCTTATATTGTCAAATTGTTTTAGCGCTAAGTCTTTATTCTGTATACCTTTTTATATTTAACGTGATATGTAAATATGTGTATGTTTTTCTATGTAAATGTTTTTTTTACTGGGCTTTCTTTTCTTCGTAGTAGGGTGGTGTAGCGTGCTGGCCATTTATATTGTCTTTGGCCTTTTGGTCAGTAATAATCTAAAAGATTGGTTGCCAAAAAAAAAGTAAAAAAAAAGTCCATAATTAACAGTCTCGATTGCAAAATCAGTGTTTAATTTATTACATACATATTGTATTGAACACGCCCCAAAAATATTAACTTGGACACTGAAGAGAATTGGTTAAAGAATACGTAAGAATTACTTATATTGACAACTTCAGAATTGGCAAAACGAAATAATGCAGACAAACTATTAACAAGGAGATTAAGAAAATGATGGATAAAAGAATATCTACGACATATTATATAGAAGATTTGGCGTTTATGCCTTTATTGTAACTTGAACATGGCAGAAAATAGATTAAAGGATATATATGAAACCTATATTGACAACTTCAGAATTGGCTGTATGGATTAATACCTTCGCCTGTTCTATTGGACGAATACTATTACTACTTGTCAAATGTCACAAGATAATGACTCTTTGTCAGTGTCTCAAAGCGAAAACATAAACGATTATTTTTCTCTTTCGCTCAAATGGACTACGTTATCTCAGATTGTTCCTGTTTTATATCCATCTTGTTCCATTCGGATTTTTGTTTTCATTGATTTTATTGATGTCAATTCAAGAGGCCACAGAGATTAAGGCTGTGGATACAAGTGGAAGTGTTTCCGCATATAATATTCTTAGAGCACAGCGTCTTGTTCAGTCCCTTGACGTATTTTTGTGAATCAAAGACTGAATAACTGTACATATATTATATAAAAGTTGCTATATGTGATATCATCTGAAGTGTTCGCTACACATATTATTCCTTGCTTCTATTTAGTTCAAGGTAAGGCTTTTCTTTTCTGTGCGTATATATCAATACTCGTATTTGAATACAATGACTTCTTTTGAATAGTGTATATTTATAATACTTACGTACTATTTTCTGTATACAGTAGTGCGAAACAAAATGTATGGGTATTATTTTTACGCTTAATTTTGTCTTGTTTTTTCATTTATCTTCATACAGCTTTGTAAAGGTTTAATATCAGAAAGTAATACAATGAGGCTGAATTAGAAATTCGCATCCTGAAATAAGGGGGCTGCATTAGAAATTCGCATTCTGAAATAATGGTTGAGGGGGGGTGAGAGGGGTGGGGGAGGGGACTGACTACACCTCTAAATCACTCCCCCGCCGTGGAAAGTTATAGTTACTGAGATATTCATGATCAAAGTTTTCAAAAATTATGTCGCCTCCAAACAATGATTGGTAATTTTGTATATCAACAACATGATGATTTTTAAGTTTAAATTCAACAGTTTGTACAATACTATGTCTATATATTAGAGGAGCAAAAAGTTATTGCTGGAAAAATGTAAATTTTGAGGAAAAAAATTTATTTGAAGTATTTAAAACTCTTATAACAACTGTACTGTACTGTACTAAAAATTATAGTAATTTTGCATAAAAAAAGGTTGAGTTTTCAACTAAACAAATAATAACTTGTATGAACTATGTATATCTAGGCATTAAGGATTAAATTATTGATGAAACAGCATAAATCTTGAACAAGGAAAAAAAAATTTACAATAAACTTCTGCCCTCATTATTCAGTCAAATATTTCACAGTCAAGGTCATAGTGGTGAAAAAAATATTTAATATAAAACAACAAGGAATTTGATATGTTTTCACAATACTAATCTACATAGAGAACTAGGGCGGGAGCGAAGCCCTATTCCTCTATTAACCTAACGTGACAGTCGGATTTGCTTGTACAAGTTCGCTTGCTTGCTGAGCTCGCTCGCCTGTGTTATGTGGAAGAGGCTTTATGATCATACAAATAACTTATATTATATTTTTTTTTAGGATTGAGACAGTTGAGTTTTTGATTAAACATGGTAGAAAAAAAAAATACAAGATGTGGAAAACATTCCATTTTGAAATGGAAAGCCAATACAATTTTGAAATAATAGAATTTTTATCATTAAAAAAGCTGTATGGTACATAGTGAACATATATAGAACAAATTATAACCCTTTTTATTTCTATTATATTTATATAATTTAAATGTTTATATAGAAAACAAATGAATATTAAAAATTGTCAAACATTATTTCTTTGTGATAAAAAGAGATAGTATTGAAACAGGTATACATACTTGTAGAAAGTGATGCATTATTTATAATATGAATTTAGATTATGAAAGGTCATATTTTAGCTTCTTTAACTAATGTATGAGTATTAAGTTACAAAAAATAAAATTCATCATTTTAGTAAATTTTTCACATAAAAATTATTATCTGGTATTCCACAAAATCAAATACCTAATTATCTCTTTGCTTCACTTGGCAATTGTATTTACTTATATGATAAGACATTTGCTGATATAATTCTATATCACTGCTACAAACGTTTCCTTATCTTTAGATGTTATGCCTAAGCAAAATGCATATCATAAAATTATTTTCAATATCTAAAGAGTTATCTCCTTCTAAAATTTCAAATCATATCACTATAGACAAAAACGTTAGAGTAACACTCTTATTTAACTGTGTATTTTATTCTTTAAATCTATTAAATTCAAATATGTAGACCTTTAGGAAATTATGAATCATTTATATTCTCAAAATATAAATTGGGAATGGCAGATTTTTCCTCATGACATTGTAAAGTCGATTTTTTTTTGTTTTGATACTTTTCATGATATGGTGTGGGTGTTGTACTAAAAGGTTAATAATGTTTATAAAAAGAGAATAGAGTTCCTACGTACTGATTCTGTTTGGTTTTCACATTCTATATGGTTATATTTTTACAGTTTTTTCTGTAAGTTTTTCTCAATGTTTTATTATTTTTTCCTTATCAAAGGAAAGAAGCATACCTTTAAAGATCATGACTTTTACATTATTTATTTATTTAAACTTTATTGTACACCAATTATATACATTCATTTCAAAAACATTTCATGTTTTGTTATTGGTACATATTACATACATATTATGTATGTTATGTTAATTCTATACAGTTATAGTGCACAAGACATTATTATCTGACTTGTTCAAATTAAAATTGTCAACTAGAAGTTACAAATCAAAGTTCAGGGATGCTCTTATCTATCGCTAATAATACATAAAATTGTAAGTGTAGTTCATAGGATTTGGATTAAATTTTATTAGATAGATGGATTTAAAAAAAATTAAATAATTGTATTCTGATAAGCTCTCTACATCTTGAACTGATGTTGAGACTCATTATTGCGCAATAACAAACAATATTATTCATAGTATAAATAAGACTTCCTGAAATGCCCAAGAATGTTGTCTATGAAGAAATTTGTTAACAATTTATAAAACTTTGAAAACCTGGGCATTAGCACTGTGTATTTCTGCTAATAAGAGAAATATGTACATTTTTGTTGTAGTCTGGTGAAGCTGTTGAGACCTTAGTAGGTCAATAGCGTAGATGGTTGGAAAAAAATGTATATTTTGGTAACACTTAAGTGCAGTTATTTGATTTGGCCTTAGTTTAAATAATGACAAACACTGATTGGAGTATCTTTGGTAGTTGTGATTTAGATATTAGTTGTATTCATAAATACAGTTTAAATATAGTTTTAATAATAATACAATTATTATCTATAATTTTTAAAACTTTTTAAAAGTTCAACATACAAAGAGTTCATACCATCTTGTGGTGATATAATAACAATAGATATGTTTATTTTAATAGAAGAGGAACAAATACAAACATTACTTTATTAATATAACCTAACCATAACCTAACCTCAACTCTTAATCTAAAGATAAATAAATTTACTAATTAGTTTATATATATAGTATTGCTTGAATATATTTTTAGTTGGCCTTTTACTTTGTCTTTAAGGACACGCTCTCAAGCTCTCAATTTTTATGCAGTTCAATTTTGGCATCGAAAATATATACATAGTTTATTCAACAATGACACCCCCATTCAGCTACGTGCTGCAGTACATCTGGGTTGTATTGCAGCGCCGATTTTTAATGGGGGACCAAAGTAATGTACGGACGTGTAGTCAGTGTATTGACAAAAGTATTACCGGACTTATATATATACAATAAATAATAATAACAATATTCAAAAAAATTACAAATGTTTTTTTTTCTCTCGAACTGACTACCCGATTGACGCAAGCAAGTTATTGAGAATTATAGCAAGGTCTTCACAGCGTCACTGGACTACCGTTACAAATGTACCTGTGAAAAAAGCCCTTCACTATCTCGGCTGCACAAAACGTCAGCGTTTTGCACTAAAACCATTCAAACGTATGTTCCTGCTGTCACAGACCAAAGCTCAGATATAGGAATGTTAATAGATATTGGCATGTATCAGCCAACAGCCCAAGCCGAGGTGTGCCGCGCACCCTTGAGCTAGTTGTCAAAATAAAATCGGCTGAGTGCCTTAAGCGCTCGCCTTAGTATTCCGGTGAAGCTGTTAAGACTTAGATAGGTCAATAGCGTAGTAAGTTCGAAAAAAAAGACAAGCTTTAGTGTTATCAATAAAAACACTGGTAATAGTTCTTTTTTTTCTTAATAATTTCTTAATCAATACATCAAAAATTTATGAATTATGGTCGAACTTCGATGCGACATGGACACTTTGCATAGAACAATATCAGTTGTATGGGAACTTTACACGTTTTGAATTTACCAAACTGGAAAAAAAGGTGATTAAATATTTAAATAATGACTATTGATACCATCCACACCACATTTTTTTTTAATAAAATATTTTTTTATTTAGAATATCATTTATTTATATTTATTAAAAAAATTATACATTATTCTTAATTCAAATTTATTAAAAAAAATATATATATTTTAGTTGTTTTTTTTTTAAATAAAAATGTGTTTTTTATTTTTTTTAACTATTACTTATTTTCTACCTTTTAGTTTGGTTTATTTATAAAAGAGTGTTTTTTATTTTTTTATTAGACCAAAATTTATCGGTAGCTCAATCACCATTCATTATAATAAATAACGAACAACGCTCTTTCCTTAAAAATTGTAAATTTAAATTCTTGCTTATTTTGTTTCATTAAAAATTATCTGTGGTATTTGAAAATTTGTTAATATTAGATAAATCGGTTAAAGATAATGATTGGAAACTAAAATTAACACCAATTCCTGCCTTATCGACTATAGATGAAAGTTATATAAATTAACAAATCTTATTTAGCAAATTGAATAATGGAATCTTATCAAATTAGTGTATTGTCATCGGTCCTTGATAAATCTACAAAGTTTGAATGAAATCTGACCGTTTAGTGGGTCAAAATCGCAGTAACAAACAAACATACACGTAAAGCTAATAAAAAGCGTGTACTATTAAACACAAATTCGTACCCAAGTTCATTGGTTTACTGTTTTTATAGTGGCTAGCAGTTCTAGTAAGATCAAGAGCTGAATCTAACTGAGTTTATACATTTTGTATTACTGTCGGGATTAGTATGATTTGGAAGAAGCCATATAAAATACTCGGAAGCAATTTTTTTTGTATGTATACTATTTACTGTAGTGATGTTTTAGACTGAAGAATAAATGTGAGGATATTCTCATAGACGACTATTTAATTTCAAAGTAAGCGTAACTTATATTATGGAGGTTAAACAAGTGATATTGGTATGTATATAATTATAATAAAAATGTCCAACCTGTTATAGTTCAGGCCAAAGGCATCCAAAGACAAATAGTGTTGTGGTTGTTGTCATCTCGCTAGTCCATGACGTATATGCGATTTGTAATACAATGACACCCACAATTCTATATTTTATTTATTTACTAGCGGGTCCAGCGGACGATGTCTATTATATATTTGGTAAACCTTTGTAATAACACACGTCAGTAAAAAGACATTCTGTTAACAACCTTACTACTTATAAAGTTACAATTTTTTGTCCCTTTTAGTGTTGACTTTTTTTTTATAATACATAACCCCATATGTTTAAAATCGCCAAGTATACAGAAGTGTATTTTTTTCCCCAACAAACAATTAGAAAACGGTTATACTAAGTAAATTACTCTAAGTAGATCATGTTGTCATCTCGGTATGAAATTCATTGACTGTGTATAATGAGATCTCACAGCAATACATGCCTTTTAACTAGCAATTTTAGACGTAAGTTATTGTGACGATAGTTATGTGTTGTACCAACATCTCCACATTTGTAAATAGAGTTGAATGGATCAGAATGTAGACGCCTATGTGATTTAGTAATTTAGCATATCCTATAAGACACATGAAAGGATTTGTTGTGACTTTTGGTTGATGAATTTACCAAAATTACCCTACATTTTGTATTCGGGAAAAAACTATAGCAAACTAGAAGGGATCTTTTGTCATTGTGTACATATCTCATCCGAAAGTTTCACCATCTATGTGACTTATTTTTATGTTACGGTTTTGTAATATTTATGTAAATTAATGAAATATTACATAGTAAAATTATGTAGGATAGTTTTTCATGGTTTTATTTATAATTCCTTTCCAGAAATATGAGTTACTAAGTGTTTAAATAAAAATAGGAATGTACAAAACTGCTATGTATATTTTTGCCATTTTCCTAATGAATTTTGGTCAAATATTCTGTTTTTACAGAACAATCGCATAATTTAAATTTGAAAGTGGCTGTTTTCCTTTGAAATATCAACTCTCATTCAATATTATTACAAAATATATTTTAAGAATTTTTTTAATATTTATTTAATTAATATCCAAGATTCCTGCTAACTTTTGAATACTTGAAGTAACAAATTATTTGTATTATTTACCTCACACTAGCGGCCCGTCCCGGCTTCGCACGGGTGGACAATTGTTTTAAACATTTGAGTTAAGCATATATGGATTGGCTAAAACAGGTGGTTTACTCTTGACGCTTTCGAGTTCTAAACCGAATCGAGTATCAGTCGATTTCATGCTATTTCGTACTCTTGAAATCAACACTAGCGCATGATCGTACTGTGGCTCAAATAGGAACTAACTTGGATCGACTTCGTCGTTAGGATCGAAAAATCGGTACTCTCCACGCAATCTGACAGCTCTGGATCGAGTTGTTCAATCGAAAATAGATGTCAAAATAGACGATTGAGAAAAAGGTACTTTGTTAGGATCGAGTGCGATTATCTTAGTGCTTTATTGTGATATTTATTTAAAATTCTACATTATTATCGTTCATTTTGCAATACCAAGCCAAATAAACACACATGCGTGAAGATATTTGCTACATATAAGTCGATATAACAACTAGATTATTAAAATTGAAATTCTCAATCCTATTTGAGCCACAGTACGATCATGCGCTAGTGTTGATTTCAAGAGTACGAAATAGCATGAAATCGACTGATACTCGATTCGGTTTAGAACTCGAAAACGTCAAGAGTAAGCCACCTGTTTTGAGAGCGCGTCCTTAAACTTCCTATACCCTCACCGTTATTTGTAGTCTGGTTTGTAATTTTGTATTTAAGCTTTCCAAAACCTTTCAACCTTTTTGTTGTTACATTGAAGTATTGCAAGGGTTGGAAGATTGCGTCGAGTTTTTTAAAATTAGGTTCTTTAGGATTGTTGTCTTTGTTTTTGTGATTCATTTTTAGTTGCACTATGGTTTGTGGTATTCTTATTTGGAAATTATATATCTTACAGGTATGTTTCGTATGTATGTTAGTAGCCAAGCAGTCCATAATTTATTACAAAACCAGCTAATAACATATAAATAAGCCTTGTTATGTTTTAAGGACTTACTTGTTTTGTTTATGTTGAAGTATGCATCATTTTGACAACATATCCAACTTTACTGCATACCTGGTCAATGTTGATGCAAATTTATGACCTATTTTTAGTCCGAAGTATATATCCTTTCACCAAGTCCATGTGTGTTGTTTAAATGCATACATTTGTGATGATATTTGGCAGTAAGTATGTTTTTTGTATTGGGCATGAATATATGAGTCATCACATTTCAAAATGAGACAAGTCCAATTTTAATCCTTCATATTATTATTTTTTTTTTAATATTTCCAGTTTTTATACACAGAGAACAAAGTTTCAATATTGCAGTCAATAAGGTTATTAGTTTTTTTTATGATCTTCATATTTTACATATATAAAATTGAAATACCTTGAAAAATAATGTAAACTAGGAGAATTAGGAAGGAATAAAACTGATTTAGCTTATTTTGAAATATGACGACTAATATACCTATATACATGCACAATGTCAATGTCACCTACTTCCTCTTGACCGAATCCAACGTCGAGCGGGTCGACTCATCGGCAACAAGGTGTTTTCCTTAAGGCTCGACACTTTGGCGCTTCGTAGGGACTTGCGTCTCTTTGCGTCTTTAACAGGATCTTCCGTGGAGAGTGCTCTGAAGACCTGTTGGGACTGATACCTGCTGCTGAGTCTGTTACAGAACGACTCGTCACAAACTGAAATTCCATCAGTATCATCTCAATGGTTCGAAGTCCTCCACTGTTCGATTCTCCGGTTTGTTTTTCCGCGTACGTCGGTTCTTTGGAATGAACTCCCAGCCCCAGGTTTCCAGACCATTACAATTTCTTTTTACAAGGGCCGGCAACGCATCTGTGATTCCTCTTGTGTCGCAGGCGCCCATGGACCACATGTTCGTTTGGCAACAGTGGTATATTTTTTTTTATGTATACACTTATTAGTTCAGCTTTATTATAGATTATCAATATACCTAAATTGTAAGCCATCTGCATAACATATCAACGTTTCCTGCGTCATACTTTGTGCCATATTAAGTTTTACTGATATTAACTGATATACCAAATCATGTTTAAATTTTTATACTATAATAAGTTCTACTGTCAGGGTTGAAGATCAATGATTGGGCCGTGCTTTGTTATCTAATCCTTCTTCTTATGGCAACTGTATTATATCTATTTGTGTGATAATTTTTGATAAGTTGTAACACTGGCCCCTGTATAACATTTTGCACCATTTATGATATAATGTATTGAGATTCAATGTGCCAAGGGCCTTATTAAGATGTAACATTACACCGAGAATATGCTACTGTTGCCAAAATGGTTATTTATTTAATCTGTAAATAATAACAATCACTAGGGCATACTTTTATTTCTTTGAAATCTAAATTGCCTTTCATAAGAAATCTTGGTACTTAACAGAGAGTTATTTATTACGTTGTGGAAATGTTTTATTAATACACTAGCTATGCCCGCGACTCCGTCCGCGTGGAATTAATGTAAAAAAGCAGTGACTAATGAAATCCTCTGAATTTATTAAGTCCATTTATTTATC
>MU158832.1:793542-869310 GCA_015888305.1 Antheraea pernyi | reverse complement strand
CTACACCCGTGTCACAAGTCTCGGGAATTACTCGAAGCTTCTCTCGTTGCCACGCGATGGACCCGGCATCCGCACGGTGAATCCATGGTATGCTAAGTAGTACGTCTCTATATTAATATTCAAAGTGACATTCATGTCCCCATAAATATTTACACTCTCTGGTAAAAAAGAACTTGAATATTGATGAAACAAAAAAAAAAAGAATCATGATCGAATTTCGATCATTGGTACTAAAAATGGTTTAGTAAGATCAACAAAAGGGTTTTAGCTAAGTGTTAGGTTCTACTATAACATCCTGATACTGATTTGCTAGATATGAGTTCAAGCACTTTTTAAAAAGGTTTTAATCTTAAGATTTGGATCATTACGAACGGTGATACGATACGCATGATATCCGTAAATAACACCTTCTTTGTATAGCCGTTTAATAACAATTGTGACAACAATGACGTGTACAATTTTTATTTGAAATATATGTTATAAAAACCGATCGAATTTCTTGCCGATTGTTTGCGATGACTGGTTCGAACCAGTCTTTTGATGTTCATAAGCGCCTCTTTAGAACTCATATTGAAAATAATATTTTTGAGACTGATTGGGTAACACCGGTAAGATATAAAAGGAAAATATAATCGTAATTTACATGTTGTTAAGTTCGTTTTTCTTTTAATCAAATTGTTTACTCTACTATGCAATAAGGAGTATACACCTATAATTAGTGTTGTATAGAGTCGGAAATCTGTTTTGCTTGATTTGACATGTTTCGTAAGAAAATTCTTCTCTATTATAGCATAACCATCGATAGGTTAACATAAAATTTTAAAAATGTATATTTTTGTTGATGAATATAGGACGTGTGAAAATATATATATGTATATAAATAATAATATAAATTTATTAAATATTACATTATTAAAATAATAATACTAATATTATTAAATAATAATCATCATCAGCCTGTAAGAGACCCACTGCAGGGTTACAGGCCTCTCCCCGAATGAAGGTATAGGCATAATCAATACGCCAGTCGACAACGTAGTGGCAATTGCAAACTCTGAGAAATCCACATTTTAATGTTTTCCCACAGGCGGTGGTACTACAAGAACATTTCTCAGGTTCAGGTTTCCTCACGATATTTTCCTTCACCGTCAGCTGATATTGATACCAATTTAAATTGGTAAATGTAAAATCCAATTCTGAAAAATTCATTGGTACATGCCGGGTTTCGAACTTGCAGACATCGAAATGATATTTCCTGATATAAAACCACTAGACCACCACGATTTCGAAGACTTATTAAACGATAATTAGTTATTTGTAGCAACACTATTTATATTAGAAGGATACAGAAAAATTAAAAAAAACACGTAACAAAACGAAAGATTGTCCATGTGAAAATTCTTCCGTGGCTTCTATGACTTTGATGTAGGTACTGTAAATAACAAAGCGCCAAAAAGTGATCTAAACCGCTAAGACACTTATGATTCTTATGTAATATATTATTTAAGCAAGTTCAAAAAAGTTAAACTTTTTATTACCACCACAGTACTTACAAAGAATTAATTAATTCGTTTACATAATATATTAGAGATTGATGTAATCAAAACGCTTCAAACTGAATGGGGTAATGTCAAACTTTGGTTTCTTTTCGCGAGCAAACAATGCTCCTATCTCACCCAATACCGTGGCGAATTTAAAGCCGTGACCACTTAACCCTGTGATAACCAATACATTATTAGAATCGGGTATTGTGTCTATAATGAAATGCTCGTCGGGTGTCATGTCGTAACTGCATACAGCACCGCGAACGATCCCCCTGATCTCGGGGAAAAATTGCTGCAAGAAATCGACAGTTTCCGTAAAATCTTCTTCAAACGCACCAAACGAAGAGAGATCGGTGATTTTTTCTAATTCTTGCCCACCATCATGTTGACCAGCTTTGTACCCATTCTCATCAGGTATCGTAAAATAAGAATAATTATTCTGCTTTACAACAATAGTCACCGGGAACTCTTCGCTATTCTCTACAGTTTTGTTAACGGTGAATACTTTTCGCACCAGTGTAATGGGCATATTCGGAAAGAGTTTTTTTACCCAAGTGCCGGCTGATACCACAGCCTTCTTGGAGACAAACGTCCCTCTATCAGTGTAAACTTCAACACCGTCTTCTATAGGTTTTACGGATTCTACGACACACTCAAACAATTGTTCCGCGCCGGCATCTTTCGATAACTTTATGAAAGTTGCAACAGCCAGTTCAGACTTGAGATAACCGGCATCTTTGTCAAAAACTCCTATATATTCCTCGGGAACATTAATAACGCTCCAACGTTTATTGATCTCATCGGAAGTTAAACTTTTGACGTTCAGATTAAACTCTTTAGAGATGATTTTAACGTTTCTCATGAATGCGGATTCTTCGGGTCCCGTATTTAAAACGCCGCACGGTACTAGTATATTTTGGCCACTTTTCGCTTCTAGCTCATTCCACAACTCCCTGGCGCGTAAACACAAGGGTATGTACATCGCGCCTTCCCCGTAGGCGGTTCGAGTGACTCTTGTAGCTCCGTGGTGGCTACCCTTTTGATGCGGAGGTGTACCATTGTCGATCATTAAGACCCTTAAACCAGATTTAGACGCATAGTATCCAGTAGCGGATCCAACCGAACCACTACCGACGACAATCAAATCATAGTCCATGGCGCCTTGAAACCTTTTTGAAGTTCTAAAAATAAATTACAAAAACAAGTTGATATGATACGAGTGCTACTAATGACTTAATAAGACTGGCATGGTAACAGTAATATAACAAATATACATTAGTTAGAAATGTATTTACTTAAATATTATTAGATATTCAACACAGGTGTTATAGTATTGCAAGGACAAATATCGATAGTTGAAAACGACTTGATGTTACCATACGGTACATGGATTGAACGAATTTAAATATTTTCTATTCGTTTATATAATTGTTGGTTGTGTAGGTGTTTACATTACTGCGAACCTGACAAATTATCTACCTAATACCGAACACGGAAAAAAATCTCGAAATATGAAAATTTATAGAAATAGAGAGATTACTTTTATAATAGCGTCACTCTATGATGGCCGTTCTGACACATAGTGACATGAAATGTCGATTTATTTTCGAGAAAAATATAATCAAAGGTTGCTTTCTTTTCCATTAACCCCTTGAGTCCTGAAATCCACAATGGTTTAAGCTCCATTCCGTAGACAGAGTAAGAAATAGACTAGTACATCGTGTAACCGCGTAACCTATCTCACATAGCGATGCTTTCAATTAGTCTTATCATTTTATTCAGTTTCCTTAAAATAATGCAAATTAGGAGATACGTTTAATTTGTGAAATTCAATTTATTATGTTGAATTTCAAATAGCGATGACCATATATAGAGTTTTATTAATTATTCTTCGCACTCTCCGTACTACTATTGCTATACTATACTATTACTATTACTACGTATTATAACTACTACGTATACTATTGACTAATCGGGGGTGTTACTAATGACCTGACACGCCATTGGTCAAAAGTTATCCGCCGGTCGTAACTTGACTGAATGCTATAAAACGCAAGTCGGTCGAGTCATTGGGAACTAGGTCCGATCCGTTCAGTTTGGATTGTACTATGCTTACCATCAGACACAGTGAAGTCATTTTGCCGTGCTGTTATAAAAAAAAGTGCCATCTATCAGCTAATTCGGAACTTAAATAATACAGGAAATATTTTTATCAACTCTATGTTATAAAGTAAATAACATAGAAAAGTGCACAAAAAAAGTTAATAAAAAATATTGAGTAATAATAAAAATCATACAATAGAATTATTTTTTAACTTTATCACCATCTCTTAAACGCCAAAGAAGTTTTACTTCAACCGCGTGACGGTAACACGCACTCATTTTTTAAATAGCATAGAGAGATGAAATATAGCTTAAATTTATAGGTAATCTGTCTACTATATATAGCATAAAATTTAACATAATCCGTCAAGAATTTCATAGGCTACAAATCTTTGACTTTTGTGCGTTATCCTGGAGAACCCCTTGCGTTTTATGGGACAAAAATGACATACATAGATGTAACTTTATAATATTAGTTACCTATGTCACGTTTCCTCAAAATTGGTTCGGTACTTTCAGAGTGAAACGTGTTCATAGGGACAGACAGACAGACAAAAATAGTAAATAAATTATTTTTACCTTCTATATCGATAACAAAGTCTACCTCGATTATAACTTTCAAAAAACATTTAATGTACAGATTTGGCCTTGTTACACTTTTATTATATGTAACAGATTATGTAATGTAACTATACAATTTTTATATGAAATGTATTATTAAATAATGTGTTCTTTTCTAAGAACTTTTTTTACTAAACCATGAAATTTACTATTTATCTATTGGTTTACTATTTTATGTAGAATGTAAAGAATTTTTAAATAATCAGTAAATATTTGTAGCAGTACTATGGCATAATTATAATATCTTGTTTGTAATATTTAACTTTTTATTTATTTTTATAATACATGTATTTGCAACACATTTTTTTGATGACTGTTTTGGCCTTGTACTTGCAGTAAAAAGATATTTCTCTGAAATATCAGTCTTATATCGTTAAGAGATTATTATTTTGTAGTTCTTATTTCCTTTTTACAATGTACACCTACTTTGTAATAAAATATCGCAATGTTTCAGTATCTTATAACAACAACCCGTTTATTGTGCTATTACTGTGCTGGCTTACAGTACTACCGATTTTTAGTTTTTACTACTGTAATTTGTATTATGTATTTCAGTGGATTATACAATTGAACGTTTGATGTTTAATTTAGAGAACAGAAAATGATAATGGTAATTTTTTGACCAATTCAATTTACTATTATCTTTAAACTTATAAATGTTGTGATTAGTCGAGATATTAAATACAAATATTTAATTTTTTTTTGTATAGGAAGTAGTTCTATTGACTAATGATTGAATGTTAATCGGGACTCTGTTGCGATCAGAGTGAGGAGAGATGAACAAGATTGAACATAAGAACGAGACAAAGACAGAGGAAACAGAATATTAGAATGTCAGTTAAGTAATGTACAGCTTGTTTTATGGACTTCAATTCACTTATGGACTTCATGACCATAAATGAAAAATATTTAAATAAAACAACAATATAATTAGAACTTTTAATTTAATAATACAACATTTAATAAATAATTCACATACAAATATGATCCAAAATAACATCACATTCTATAATGGCAGTGTAGAACAACTCGTGTGAACAATATGAGAAATAAAAATTAAAATATATTATTAAAGTCATTCAGTTATCAATAATACAGGTAATGGCAGAATTTAAACGTGCGTTTACAAATTAATTTCCTATCACAGCTGCCATATTGGATAACGATGACATTGTGTAAATTAGTTTTTTTTTCTTTACTCTATAAATATCAAACGGTCCCGTTTGTAGTAATTATATTCGCCGTGTAAATGCCAAGTTATAATTAAATAACATTAACAGTTTTAAAAATACTGCAGACGTGTTCAAGTGTTGTGTTATAATCAGACCCATGTCCGTTTACTTTATTTTATACAAAATTCTTTAATTTCGATCGTGGTATGAAGTAATATTGGCTGAAATCAAACTAGATGAACATTCAAGTAATTGTAAATTGTAACACCCCTTGTGTTACAAAAAATTTAGGGTGTAGGGGTGTCGAATAACATCATAAGACTGCCGAACCCTGCTGAATAGCGAACGAGGCAATGGCGATAGCGGGGTGGTAGGGTTCTACAGCCTGACTGGTTCGCAACCACCATGTATATAGCGAAAAAGCCCGTGCTTACCATCAGGCATAGTGCAGTCATTTTGCCGTGCTACTATAAAAAAAAAAGAAGTTTATGACAACAATTTTGAATAACGATATGGTAACAAAAATTAAACGCCGACATTGGCAAATGCTTCACCACAGCAAAATAGAAAGAGAAAAGTAACCACATTGTTAGCATTCACCATAAATATCATTTATTTTATAATGACATCACTCTTTTAATCTCATAATCCATACTATAAGTTATTGTGCAAATTAACAACATGTAGTATTCAGGCCCAAGTTTAAAAAATAAACATTCTGCATTTTACATCAGCAAGGGAAAAAAAAAACAACAATAACAATAAAATGCGTGGACCGGAACATGTAAAAACATATTGTACAATATATTTAACACTGGGATTTTAACTCATCTCGGTCATTATAACTCATTATAACTTGTGCCTTGGAAGGTTAAATATGTCAGGAATATGTATCCTTTACATTTAAAAAAGAGCGTAATCCAATTTTGATCATGTTAATAGAACATGTTTTTTTAACATTTTCCGCTTTTTTACACCGAGAATGAAGTACAAAATTTGACGTTTATGAGGTTTTTTTTGTCTTTATGATCTTCATATTTAACAAGTACAGAAAAATAGATGTTCAAAAATAACCTAAAATGTCAGAAACGGCTAAAATTGGATTCAGTTTATTTTGAAATGTAAAGACTCACATTTGTAAATTTTTTTCTACAAGAATTCTGTATACCCTTTTCAATTAAAGTGGGCATTGTTTCTTTTGCCTGTATGCGACAAATATCACTATACCAGGCGAAAGGTTAGACACTCGCAGTTTTCTAGGATATGACACTTCGTAGTCACATTTAACACATAAAATAATAACATCAAAACAAATACCAATAGACAACAAAGGGAACCTCGGTAAAGTTTGTTTCAAGAATTTAAAAAGTATGGATAATAACTTAAATAAACCTAGGTTGAATGAACGGCGATAAAACCTGCGAGCGGCGACACGGAGTTAATAACCTTCGATAATAAAACGGACAATAAACCCTTTTGTTTGTTCAAACTTCGAAGAATTATACTTTGTTAGTTGGTTGGCTTCACTTTCAATTCATTTCACTACACCCGACGGTCATCGACACTGTGCTTTAACATCGACGCTTAGAGGATTGAGTATAATTTTTGTATGTTTCTAGATAATTAGGTCAAATATTAAGCATATATTTTAAAAATTGATTTAGAACGAGAATCGAGTGCAGAGTGTTCTTCATAAACATTGCTACCGTCTAAACATTCACCAGATATATAATTTGGTACTCTTGCAATCTGATTATAACACATCGCTTGTTGGGTTCCAACGTGGTCCGGGGGATGAGGTCTACTTGGGCCCGAGCATGTTCTCAGGTTTGACCCACTGGTCGAACTGCTCAGCGGTGAGGATGCCCAGCTTCACGGCCGTGTCCTTTAGGGTACCGCCTTCCTTGTGAGCGGTCTTCGCGATTTGCGCCGCCTGGAACAACGAAAGCCGTTCAAATTTGAACCTAAAACTTGACAATGAAACCTGGATATCTAAATCAAATAATACTTTATTCAATTTGTGATAAATATTCTAAAATAATTTCTGAGAATACTCAGAAATTATATACTGTACGAGGTCCTGTAGTATAAATACTTAAGTATACACTACGTAACGACAACGAGGCGACCATACAGACAACAATCCGGTTGATTTGTCGGATTACTTTTTCGAACTGACTACCCTATTGGCCTAGCAAGGCCTTGGACTACCTTTATGTAGGATTTTTTTGTTTCGAACTAACTACGTTATTGGCTTCACAGGACCACTTTATGTAGGATCGAGACCCTACATGTCATTAAAAGGCAAGCGACAACATTGAAATCGCGAGCTATCTGTATCGTAGCGCCATCTCTGAACAACAAACTAAATCTTATGTGATTACATGTAATACAGAAGTGAGTTTTGTCTCGAACATACACATTTACTCATTTTTGTATATATCGGAGCGAAGATAAAGTGGCGCCCATGTCAAAGTATGACATCATGTTATAATTTAATCGATCAATCCACCAAGAACAATGAAATGAAACGTCACGTATAAGTTTATCTCCGCGATCTTATTACATAAGATACTGAGAATACAGTAAAGATACTAATCGAAACTTACTAGTTGTACCATCAGATGATTTTCTCCAATATGTCGAGAAAATGGAGGATATTTTTCGTTGTTGCTTTAAAACACATAAACTGCAAAGTAGCTGAACTAATTTACAAAGAAAAAAACAAAATCCGTTTCATAGAGTACCCTGTCCTTGGTCCGAATACTTTACTAAAAAAAACTGTTCATTAGAATGAGAATTTTTTTAACAATAAAATTCAATAATAAAGAATTCTGATCGTATTATCGTAGAGGACGAAAATATATTTCTGTAAATAATTTGTAACAATGAAGAGTAAAGGATTATTTTATGTAATGGTTTTTTAATTACTAGGTATCGCACGTGTAAAAGGTTACGCCGTAATGACAAAGATCCAGCAAGTTGTTATGTGTTATATTAAACTGTTTTCCGTGTTTTAAGCTATTGTTGGGGATTAACCGACGCCTATTCGACGACCATTACCTATTTAATTTATATTTGTAAGCTAGTAATGTCAATTCGATAGATTAATCACCAATAATGATAACAAAAATGTCTTAATAATAGAGACAAACATTATCAAATACTTGGTTTAAAAAGGTTTCGTAATAAATGCACCGCGCTCGCTCGAGGCAAGTTCGCGTTATCCTTTTTCACAAGTCTCACCTAACGTAACCAAAGCGAGACAAAAGAGCAAGATGGCGAACACTCAGCGACTGCGGTGCATTTAATACGAGATCTTTTTAAAGCCAGGGTTCAATACGTATTTAATTTTTTTGTAATAACACCCTAAAAGTTGTAACCTTACCGCTTCAATGGAGCGTAGGTAATTATTTCATCAAATAGACTTTGTTTCCGTACAGTTTATATTTATACTGTGACCGAAGGTAGTTACGAATTATCCATAGGTATGTGTGACTAGCCTCACTGACTGAGCGAGGATGCCCAGTATCTTTTTTTTTCGTACTGAATACGCTATTGGCCTAGCATGGTTTTAACAGCTTCATCGGACTACTGTGCTCACTATTTAGTCATCGGTCGCCTTTTAATGCATTCAACCAAAGCTTGACAGCCAATAATAATGGAGATGTATGAACAGCCGATACCTCCAACCAATGGTATCATCTTAGAAATGGGTAAATAATATCGAGATGTATTTCGGGGTTTGAGGTCACTAGTGACTCCCCAGCTATAGACACTAGCACGGACGCAGGGCAATTGTAGCTCCTTCGATATACAACTAGAAACTCGAGCAAACACTTATGCATACTTGCACACACAAATACATACCTACGTTACGTGTAACGCGTACCGAAAATTTTCCCCTACCATGCCGAAAACAAGTTACGACTTGAATGGTCGATCTCGTCGTACCTTATCGTATCCGATGTGAGGGTTGAGCGCCGTCACCAGCATGAGAGATTCCCTCATGATCTTCGCGATCTGCTCCTCGTTGGCCTTGATGCCGACGGCGCAGTTCTTGTTGAACGCCTGGCAGCCGTCACCTACGACACGTTATTTATATAAAACCTCCAAACTATTGTACATTTCAAATTCAAATGAACCATTGATTATAGTATCGTACTTATTGACTTCAACAAATCATCTAATCTACTGATATTAGACAAATTTTGGTTATAGAATATGTCACTTGATTACGCTGTTATGTAATTTTGAAGCATTTGTCAAGTTTTCTCAATTACCACATAGTGACAACTGAAGGTCAAAATTGTACTATAGTATTGTAGGAACCTCGACTGACTTGGGAGTATATAAATATACTATTTAATTTTAACTCCACATACGGTATTTATAGTTACAAATTGATTCGAATGTGGTGTGTGGAATCGATTCATGGACAAATTGTGTAAAGGATCGTTTATTGAACTCAATCACTCAAATTTCGATAAAGCTTTTTTTTTTATAGTCCAGTGAAGGTGTTAAGCTTGGTAGGTCAATAGTGTAGTCAGTTCGAAAAAAAAGGTTAGGTTTTTTATAATAAATTATTGTATGGTTTTATTTTTATCTAAATAGAGAAAATCGATTAAAAATTTTATAGTGTAAAAGATTGAATCGTTGCAGCGATTTAATATCGATTAAAATAATCGACTTTTCTATTGTTGAAATTCGATTTTTCTATTAATCGATCTTCATCTCGATTTATCACTCGTTAGCAAGGCTTATAAAGAAACAGTTTGTAAGGCATCATTCTGTCCGAATGGAAAATTGCTAATTTTCATTGATAACAACTGAAACGAAATTAACATAGATATAGTTGCGACATACCGATGAGCCGGATGGAACGCAGCACGTTGGATACTATCATGGGCTTGAAGACGTTCAGCTCGAAGTGTCCGTTGCTGCCCCCGATGGTGCAGGCCACGTGGTTCCCCATCACCTGAGCAGCCAACATGGTCATCGCCTCGCACTGCGTCGGGTTCACCTTGCCTGTCCGACATATGCACGTAAAGCGATCAAGCACAACAAGAGAAAATAACATGCAACTTAGTATTGTCATGATTTCTATTTTTGTAATTAATTTTAATGATTTAATATGTCTGTAGGGAGACAATGTAGGCATGTAAGGCAGAGTGCATTGGTTTAGCCGTCTGCGAGATAGCCAGGATGTATCAGGCTTTCCCTTTTTAGAGCAGGTTAGGCCCGGTACGAGGCTGGTGGCGTGCTGACGTCACTCCTTATCGTCCCGTTATCGCGGTAGAGATTGTACGGTGCAGTATTAATGAACACAAGTCTTACACTAGCCACTCTCTCCCCAGGAAAGAATTCCCGAGGTAAAAAGAAGTATGATCTCGAAACGTGACAAACGCAGTGTGTAAAGATCTATAGGACGATGACCTGGCATGATGGAGGAGCCGGGTTCGTTCTCGGGCAGCATGAGCTCGCCGAGGCCGCATCGGGGGCCGGACGCGAGCAGGCGCAGTGAGTGTGGGTGTGGGAGTGAGGGTCTACGTGATGATGACCTGGCATGATGGAGGAGCCGGGTTCGTTCTCGGGCAGCATGAGCTCGCCGAGGCCGCAGCGGGGGCCGGACGCGAGCAGGCGCAGTGAGTGTGGGTGTGGGAGTGAGGGTCTACGTGATGATGACCTGGCATGATGGAGGAGCCGGGTTCGTTCTCGGGCAGCATGAGCTCGCCGAGGCCGCAGCGGGGGCCGGACGCGAGCAGGCGCAGTGAGTGTGGGTGTGGGAGTGAGGGTCTACGTGATGATGACCTGGCATGATGGAGGAGCCGGGTTCGTTCTCGGGCAGCATGAGCTCGCCGAGGCCGCAGCGGGGGCCGGACGCGAGCAGGCGCAGTGAGTGTGGGTGTGGGAGTGAGGGTCTACGTGATGATGACCTGGCATGATGGAGGAGCCGGGTTCGTTCTCGGGCAGCATGAGCTCGCCGAGGCCGCAGCGGGGGCCGGACGCGAGCAGGCGCAGTGAGTGTGGGTGTGGGAGTGAGGGTCTACGTGATGATGACCTGGCATGATGGAGGAGCCGGGTTCGTTCTCGGGCAGCATGAGCTCGCCGAGGCCGCAGCGGGGGCCGGACGCGAGCAGGCGCAGTGAGTGTGGGTGTGGGAGTGAGGGTCTACGTGATGATGACCTGGCATGATGGAGGAGCCGGGTTCGTTCTCGGGCAGCATGAGCTCGCCGAGGCCGCAGCGGGGGCCGGACGCGAGCAGGCGCAGTGAGTGTGGGTGTGGGAGTGAGGGTCTACGTGATGATGACCTGGCATGATGGAGGAGCCGGGTTCGTTCTCGGGCAGCATGAGCTCGCCGAGGCCGCAGCGGGGGCCGGACGCGAGCAGGCGCAGTGAGTGTGGGTGTGGGAGTGAGGGTCTACGTGATGATGACCTGGCATGATGGAGGAGCCGGGTTCGTTCTCGGGCAGCATGAGCTCGCCGAGGCCGCAGCGGGGGCCGGACGCGAGCAGGCGCAGTGAGTGTGGGTGTGGGAGTGAGGGTCTACGTGATGATGACCTGGCATGATGGAGGAGCCGGGTTCGTTCTCGGGCAGCATGAGCTCGCCGAGGCCGCAGCGGGGGCCGGACGCGAGCAGGCGCAGTGAGTGTGGGTGTGGGAGTGAGGGTCTACGTGATGATGACCTGGCATGATGGAGGAGCCGGGTTCGTTCTCGGGCAGCATGAGCTCGCCGAGGCCGCAGCGGGGGCCGGACGCGAGCAGGCGCAGTGAGTGTGGGTGTGGGAGTGAGGGTCTACGTGATGATGACCTGGCATGATGGAGGAGCCGGGTTCGTTCTCGGGCAGCATGAGCTCGCCGAGGCCGCAGCGGGGGCCGGACGCGAGCAGGCGCAGTGAGTGTGGGTGTGGGAGTGAGGGTCTACGTGATGATGACCTGGCATGATGGAGGAGCCGGGTTCGTTCTCGGGCAGCATGAGCTCGCCGAGGCCGCAGCGGGGGCCGGACGCGAGCAGGCGCAGTGAGTGTGGGTGTGGGAGTGAGGGTCTACGTGATGATGACCTGGCATGATGGAGGAGCCGGGTTCGTTCTCGGGCAGCATGAGCTCGCCGAGGCCGCAGCGGGGGCCGGACGCGAGCAGGCGCAGTGAGTGTGGGTGTGGGAGTGAGGGTCTACGTGATGATGACCTGGCATGATGGAGGAGCCGGGTTCGTTCTCGGGCAGCATGAGCTCGCCGAGGCCGCAGCGGGGGCCGGACGCGAGCAGGCGCAGTGAGTGTGGGTGTGGGAGTGAGGGTCTACGTGATGATGACCTGGCATGATGGAGGAGCCGGGTTCGTTCTCGGGCAGCATGAGCTCGCCGAGGCCGCAGCGGGGGCCGGACGCGAGCAGGCGCAGTGAGTGTGGGTGTGGGAGTGAGGGTCTACGTGATGATGACCTGGCATGATGGAGGAGCCGGGTTCGTTCTCGGGCAGCATGAGCTCGCCGAGGCCGCAGCGGGGGCCGGACGCGAGCAGGCGCAGTGAGTGTGGGTGTGGGAGTGAGGGTCTACGTGATGATGACCTGGCATGATGGAGGAGCCGGGTTCGTTCTCGGGCAGCATGAGCTCGCCGAGGCCGCAGCGGGGGCCGGACGCGAGCAGGCGCAGTGAGTGTGGGTGTGGGAGTGAGGGTCTACGTGATGATGACCTGGCATGATGGAGGAGCCGGGTTCGTTCTCGGGCAGCATGAGCTCGCCGAGGCCGCAGCGGGGGCCGGACGCGAGCAGGCGCAGTGAGTGTGGGTGTGGGAGTGAGGGTCTACGTGATGATGACCTGGCATGATGGAGGAGCCGGGTTCGTTCTCGGGCAGCATGAGCTCGCCGAGGCCGCAGCGGGGGCCGGACGCGAGCAGGCGCAGTGAGTGTGGGTGTGGGAGTGAGGGTCTACGTGATGATGACCTGGCATGATGGAGGAGCCGGGTTCGTTCTCGGGCAGCATGAGCTCGCCGAGGCCGCAGCGGGGGCCGGACGCGAGCAGGCGCAGTGAGTGTGGGTGTGGGAGTGAGGGTCTACGTGATGATGACCTGGCATGATGGAGGAGCCGGGTTCGTTCTCGGGCAGCATGAGCTCGCCGAGGCCGCAGCGGGGGCCGGACGCGAGCAGGCGCAGTGAGTGTGGGTGTGGGAGTGAGGGTCTACGTGATGATGACCTGGCATGATGGAGGAGCCGGGTTCGTTCTCGGGCAGCATGAGCTCGCCGAGGCCGCAGCGGGGGCCGGACGCGAGCAGGCGCAGTGAGTGTGGGTGTGGGAGTGAGGGTCTACGTGATGATGACCTGGCATGATGGAGGAGCCGGGTTCGTTCTCGGGCAGCATGAGCTCGCCGAGGCCGCAGCGGGGGCCGGACGCGAGCAGGCGCAGTGAGTGTGGGTGTGGGAGTGAGGGTCTACGTGATGATGACCTGGCATGATGGAGGAGCCGGGTTCGTTCTCGGGCAGCATGAGCTCGCCGAGGCCGCAGCGGGGGCCGGACGCGAGCAGGCGCAGTGAGTGTGGGTGTGGGAGTGAGGGTCTACGTGATGATGACCTGGCATGATGGAGGAGCCGGGTTCGTTCTCGGGCAGCATGAGCTCGCCGAGGCCGCAGCGGGGGCCGGACGCGAGCAGGCGCAGTGAGTGTGGGTGTGGGAGTGAGGGTCTACGTGATGATGACCTGGCATGATGGAGGAGCCGGGTTCGTTCTCGGGCAGCATGAGCTCGCCGAGGCCGCAGCGGGGGCCGGACGCGAGCAGGCGCAGTGAGTGTGGGTGTGGGAGTGAGGGTCTACGTGATGATGACCTGGCATGATGGAGGAGCCGGGTTCGTTCTCGGGCAGCATGAGCTCGCCGAGGCCGCAGCGGGGGCCGGACGCGAGCAGGCGCAGTGAGTGTGGGTGTGGGAGTGAGGGTCTACGTGATGATGACCTGGCATGATGGAGGAGCCGGGTTCGTTCTCGGGCAGCATGAGCTCGCCGAGGCCGCAGCGGGGGCCGGACGCGAGCAGGCGCAGTGAGTGTGGGTGTGGGAGTGAGGGTCTACGTGATGATGACCTGGCATGATGGAGGAGCCGGGTTCGTTCTCGGGCAGCATGAGCTCGCCGAGGCCGCAGCGGGGGCCGGACGCGAGCAGGCGCAGTGAGTGTGGGTGTGGGAGTGAGGGTCTACGTGATGATGACCTGGCATGATGGAGGAGCCGGGTTCGTTCTCGGGCAGCATGAGCTCGCCGAGGCCGCAGCGGGGGCCGGACGCGAGCAGGCGCAGTGAGTGTGGGTGTGGGAGTGAGGGTCTACGTGATGATGACCTGGCATGATGGAGGAGCCGGGTTCGTTCTCGGGCAGCATGAGCTCGCCGAGGCCGCAGCGGGGGCCGGACGCGAGCAGGCGCAGTGAGTGTGGGTGTGGGAGTGAGGGTCTACGTGATGATGACCTGGCATGATGGAGGAGCCGGGTTCGTTCTCGGGCAGCATGAGCTCGCCGAGGCCGCAGCGGGGGCCGGACGCGAGCAGGCGCAGTGAGTGTGGGTGTGGGAGTGAGGGTCTACGTGATGATGACCTGGCATGATGGAGGAGCCGGGTTCGTTCTCGGGCAGCATGAGCTCGCCGAGGCCGCAGCGGGGGCCGGACGCGAGCAGGCGCAGTGAGTGTGGGTGTGGGAGTGAGGGTCTACGTGATGATGACCTGGCATGATGGAGGAGCCGGGTTCGTTCTCGGGCAGCATGAGCTCGCCGAGGCCGCAGCGGGGGCCGGACGCGAGCAGGCGCAGTGAGTGTGGGTGTGGGAGTGAGGGTCTACGTGATGATGACCTGGCATGATGGAGGAGCCGGGTTCGTTCTCGGGCAGCATGAGCTCGCCGAGGCCGCAGCGGGGGCCGGACGCGAGCAGGCGCAGTGAGTGTGGGTGTGGGAGTGAGGGTCTACGTGATGATGACCTGGCATGATGGAGGAGCCGGGTTCGTTCTCGGGCAGCATGAGCTCGCCGAGGCCGCAGCGGGGGCCGGACGCGAGCAGGCGCAGTGAGTGTGGGTGTGGGAGTGAGGGTCTACGTGATGATGACCTGGCATGATGGAGGAGCCGGGTTCGTTCTCGGGCAGCATGAGCTCGCCGAGGCCGCAGCGGGGGCCGGACGCGAGCAGGCGCAGTGAGTGTGGGTGTGGGAGTGAGGGTCTACGTGATGATGACCTGGCATGATGGAGGAGCCGGGTTCGTTCTCGGGCAGCATGAGCTCGCCGAGGCCGCAGCGGGGGCCGGACGCGAGCAGGCGCAGTGAGTGTGGGTGTGGGAGTGAGGGTCTACGTGATGATGACCTGGCATGATGGAGGAGCCGGGTTCGTTCTCGGGCAGCATGAGCTCGCCGAGGCCGCAGCGGGGGCCGGACGCGAGCAGGCGCAGTGAGTGTGGGTGTGGGAGTGAGGGTCTACGTGATGATGACCTGGCATGATGGAGGAGCCGGGTTCGTTCTCGGGCAGCATGAGCTCGCCGAGGCCGCAGCGGGGGCCGGACGCGAGCAGGCGCAGTGAGTGTGGGTGTGGGAGTGAGGGTCTACGTGATGATGACCTGGCATGATGGAGGAGCCGGGTTCGTTCTCGGGCAGCATGAGCTCGCCGAGGCCGCAGCGGGGGCCGGACGCGAGCAGGCGCAGTGAGTGTGGGTGTGGGAGTGAGGGTCTACGTGATGATGACCTGGCATGATGGAGGAGCCGGGTTCGTTCTCGGGCAGCATGAGCTCGCCGAGGCCGCAGCGGGGGCCGGACGCGAGCAGGCGCAGTGAGTGTGGGTGTGGGAGTGAGGGTCTACGTGATGATGACCTGGCATGATGGAGGAGCCGGGTTCGTTCTCGGGCAGCATGAGCTCGCCGAGGCCGCAGCGGGGGCCGGACGCGAGCAGGCGCAGTGAGTGTGGGTGTGGGAGTGAGGGTCTACGTGATGATGACCTGGCATGATGGAGGAGCCGGGTTCGTTCTCGGGCAGCATGAGCTCGCCGAGGCCGCAGCGGGGGCCGGACGCGAGCAGGCGCAGTGAGTGTGGGTGTGGGAGTGAGGGTCTACGTGATGATGACCTGGCATGATGGAGGAGCCGGGTTCGTTCTCGGGCAGCATGAGCTCGCCGAGGCCGCAGCGGGGGCCGGACGCGAGCAGGCGCAGTGAGTGTGGGTGTGGGAGTGAGGGTCTACGTGATGATGACCTGGCATGATGGAGGAGCCGGGTTCGTTCTCGGGCAGCATGAGCTCGCCGAGGCCGCAGCGGGGGCCGGACGCGAGCAGGCGCAGTGAGTGTGGGTGTGGGAGTGAGGGTCTACGTGATGATGACCTGGCATGATGGAGGAGCCGGGTTCGTTCTCGGGCAGCATGAGCTCGCCGAGGCCGCAGCGGGGGCCGGACGCGAGCAGGCGCAGTGAGTGTGGGTGTGGGAGTGAGGGTCTACGTGATGATGACCTGGCATGATGGAGGAGCCGGGTTCGTTCTCGGGCAGCATGAGCTCGCCGAGGCCGCAGCGGGGGCCGGACGCGAGCAGGCGCAGTGAGTGTGGGTGTGGGAGTGAGGGTCTACGTGATGATGACCTGGCATGATGGAGGAGCCGGGTTCGTTCTCGGGCAGCATGAGCTCGCCGAGGCCGCAGCGGGGGCCGGACGCGAGCAGGCGCAGTGAGTGTGGGTGTGGGAGTGAGGGTCTACGTGATGATGACCTGGCATGATGGAGGAGCCGGGTTCGTTCTCGGGCAGCATGAGCTCGCCGAGGCCGCAGCGGGGGCCGGACGCGAGCAGGCGCAGTGAGTGTGGGTGTGGGAGTGAGGGTCTACGTGATGATGACCTGGCATGATGGAGGAGCCGGGTTCGTTCTCGGGCAGCATGAGCTCGCCGAGGCCGCAGCGGGGGCCGGACGCGAGCAGGCGCAGTGAGTGTGGGTGTGGGAGTGAGGGTCTACGTGATGATGACCTGGCATGATGGAGGAGCCGGGTTCGTTCTCGGGCAGCATGAGCTCGCCGAGGCCGCAGCGGGGGCCGGACGCGAGCAGGCGCAGTGAGTGTGGGTGTGGGAGTGAGGGTCTACGTGATGATGACCTGGCATGATGGAGGAGCCGGGTTCGTTCTCGGGCAGCATGAGCTCGCCGAGGCCGCAGCGGGGGCCGGACGCGAGCAGGCGCAGTGAGTGTGGGTGTGGGAGTGAGGGTCTACGTGATGATGACCTGGCATGATGGAGGAGCCGGGTTCGTTCTCGGGCAGCATGAGCTCGCCGAGGCCGCAGCGGGGGCCGGACGCGAGCAGGCGCAGTGAGTGTGGGTGTGGGAGTGAGGGTCTACGTGATGATGACCTGGCATGATGGAGGAGCCGGGTTCGTTCTCGGGCAGCATGAGCTCGCCGAGGCCGCAGCGGGGGCCGGACGCGAGCAGGCGCAGTGAGTGTGGGTGTGGGAGTGAGGGTCTACGTGATGATGACCTGGCATGATGGAGGAGCCGGGTTCGTTCTCGGGCAGCATGAGCTCGCCGAGGCCGCAGCGGGGGCCGGACGCGAGCAGGCGCAGTGAGTGTGGGTGTGGGAGTGAGGGTCTACGTGATGATGACCTGGCATGATGGAGGAGCCGGGTTCGTTCTCGGGCAGCATGAGCTCGCCGAGGCCGCAGCGGGGGCCGGACGCGAGCAGGCGCAGTGAGTGTGGGTGTGGGAGTGAGGGTCTACGTGATGATGACCTGGCATGATGGAGGAGCCGGGTTCGTTCTCGGGCAGCATGAGCTCGCCGAGGCCGCAGCGGGGGCCGGACGCGAGCAGGCGCAGTGAGTGTGGGTGTGGGAGTGAGGGTCTACGTGATGATGACCTGGCATGATGGAGGAGCCGGGTTCGTTCTCGGGCAGCATGAGCTCGCCGAGGCCGCAGCGGGGGCCGGACGCGAGCAGGCGCAGTGAGTGTGGGTGTGGGAGTGAGGGTCTACGTGATGATGACCTGGCATGATGGAGGAGCCGGGTTCGTTCTCGGGCAGCATGAGCTCGCCGAGGCCGCAGCGGGGGCCGGACGCGAGCAGGCGCAGTGAGTGTGGGTGTGGGAGTGAGGGTCTACGTGATGATGACCTGGCATGATGGAGGAGCCGGGTTCGTTCTCGGGCAGCATGAGCTCGCCGAGGCCGCAGCGGGGGCCGGACGCGAGCAGGCGCAGTGAGTGTGGGTGTGGGAGTGAGGGTCTACGTGATGATGACCTGGCATGATGGAGGAGCCGGGTTCGTTCTCGGGCAGCATGAGCTCGCCGAGGCCGCAGCGGGGGCCGGACGCGAGCAGGCGCAGTGAGTGTGGGTGTGGGAGTGAGGGTCTACGTGATGATGACCTGGCATGATGGAGGAGCCGGGTTCGTTCTCGGGCAGCATGAGCTCGCCGAGGCCGCAGCGGGGGCCGGACGCGAGCAGGCGCAGTGAGTGTGGGTGTGGGAGTGAGGGTCTACGTGATGATGACCTGGCATGATGGAGGAGCCGGGTTCGTTCTCGGGCAGCATGAGCTCGCCGAGGCCGCAGCGGGGGCCGGACGCGAGCAGGCGCAGTGAGTGTGGGTGTGGGAGTGAGGGTCTACGTGATGATGACCTGGCATGATGGAGGAGCCGGGTTCGTTCTCGGGCAGCATGAGCTCGCCGAGGCCGCAGCGGGGGCCGGACGCGAGCAGGCGCAGTGAGTGTGGGTGTGGGAGTGAGGGTCTACGTGATGATGACCTGGCATGATGGAGGAGCCGGGTTCGTTCTCGGGCAGCATGAGCTCGCCGAGGCCGCAGCGGGGGCCGGACGCGAGCAGGCGCAGTGAGTGTGGGTGTGGGAGTGAGGGTCTACGTGATGATGACCTGGCATGATGGAGGAGCCGGGTTCGTTCTCGGGCAGCATGAGCTCGCCGAGGCCGCAGCGGGGGCCGGACGCGAGCAGGCGCAGTGAGTGTGGGTGTGGGAGTGAGGGTCTACGTGATGATGACCTGGCATGATGGAGGAGCCGGGTTCGTTCTCGGGCAGCATGAGCTCGCCGAGGCCGCAGCGGGGGCCGGACGCGAGCAGGCGCAGTGAGTGTGGGTGTGGGAGTGAGGGTCTACGTGATGATGACCTGGCATGATGGAGGAGCCGGGTTCGTTCTCGGGCAGCATGAGCTCGCCGAGGCCGCAGCGGGGGCCGGACGCGAGCAGGCGCAGTGAGTGTGGGTGTGGGAGTGAGGGTCTACGTGATGATGACCTGGCATGATGGAGGAGCCGGGTTCGTTCTCGGGCAGCATGAGCTCGCCGAGGCCGCAGCGGGGGCCGGACGCGAGCAGGCGCAGTGAGTGTGGGTGTGGGAGTGAGGGTCTACGTGATGATGACCTGGCATGATGGAGGAGCCGGGTTCGTTCTCGGGCAGCATGAGCTCGCCGAGGCCGCAGCGGGGGCCGGACGCGAGCAGGCGCAGTGAGTGTGGGTGTGGGAGTGAGGGTCTACGTGATGATGACCTGGCATGATGGAGGAGCCGGGTTCGTTCTCGGGCAGCATGAGCTCGCCGAGGCCGCAGCGGGGGCCGGACGCGAGCAGGCGCAGTGAGTGTGGGTGTGGGAGTGAGGGTCTACGTGATGATGACCTGGCATGATGGAGGAGCCGGGTTCGTTCTCGGGCAGCATGAGCTCGCCGAGGCCGCAGCGGGGGCCGGACGCGAGCAGGCGCAGTGAGTGTGGGTGTGGGAGTGAGGGTCTACGTGATGATGACCTGGCATGATGGAGGAGCCGGGTTCGTTCTCGGGCAGCATGAGCTCGCCGAGGCCGCAGCGGGGGCCGGACGCGAGCAGGCGCAGTGAGTGTGGGTGTGGGAGTGAGGGTCTACGTGATGATGACCTGGCATGATGGAGGAGCCGGGTTCGTTCTCGGGCAGCATGAGCTCGCCGAGGCCGCAGCGGGGGCCGGACGCGAGCAGGCGCAGTGAGTGTGGGTGTGGGAGTGAGGGTCTACGTGATGATGACCTGGCATGATGGAGGAGCCGGGTTCGTTCTCGGGCAGCATGAGCTCGCCGAGGCCGCAGCGGGGGCCGGACGCGAGCAGGCGCAGTGAGTGTGGGTGTGGGAGTGAGGGTCTACGTGATGATGACCTGGCATGATGGAGGAGCCGGGTTCGTTCTCGGGCAGCATGAGCTCGCCGAGGCCGCAGCGGGGGCCGGACGCGAGCAGGCGCAGTGAGTGTGGGTGTGGGAGTGAGGGTCTACGTGATGATGACCTGGCATGATGGAGGAGCCGGGTTCGTTCTCGGGCAGCATGAGCTCGCCGAGGCCGCAGCGGGGGCCGGACGCGAGCAGGCGCAGTGAGTGTGGGTGTGGGAGTGAGGGTCTACGTGATGATGACCTGGCATGATGGAGGAGCCGGGTTCGTTCTCGGGCAGCATGAGCTCGCCGAGGCCGCAGCGGGGGCCGGACGCGAGCAGGCGCAGTGAGTGTGGGTGTGGGAGTGAGGGTCTACGTGATGATGACCTGGCATGATGGAGGAGCCGGGTTCGTTCTCGGGCAGCATGAGCTCGCCGAGGCCGCAGCGGGGGCCGGACGCGAGCAGGCGCAGTGAGTGTGGGTGTGGGAGTGAGGGTCTACGTGATGATGACCTGGCATGATGGAGGAGCCGGGTTCGTTCTCGGGCAGCATGAGCTCGCCGAGGCCGCAGCGGGGGCCGGACGCGAGCAGGCGCAGTGAGTGTGGGTGTGGGAGTGAGGGTCTACGTGATGATGACCTGGCATGATGGAGGAGCCGGGTTCGTTCTCGGGCAGCATGAGCTCGCCGAGGCCGCAGCGGGGGCCGGACGCGAGCAGGCGCAGTGAGTGTGGGTGTGGGAGTGAGGGTCTACGTGATGATGACCTGGCATGATGGAGGAGCCGGGTTCGTTCTCGGGCAGCATGAGCTCGCCGAGGCCGCAGCGGGGGCCGGACGCGAGCAGGCGCAGTGAGTGTGGGTGTGGGAGTGAGGGTCTACGTGATGATGACCTGGCATGATGGAGGAGCCGGGTTCGTTCTCGGGCAGCATGAGCTCGCCGAGGCCGCAGCGGGGGCCGGACGCGAGCAGGCGCAGTGAGTGTGGGTGTGGGAGTGAGGGTCTACGTGATGATGACCTGGCATGATGGAGGAGCCGGGTTCGTTCTCGGGCAGCATGAGCTCGCCGAGGCCGCAGCGGGGGCCGGACGCGAGCAGGCGCAGTGAGTGTGGGTGTGGGAGTGAGGGTCTACGTGATGATGACCTGGCATGATGGAGGAGCCGGGTTCGTTCTCGGGCAGCATGAGCTCGCCGAGGCCGCAGCGGGGGCCGGACGCGAGCAGGCGCAGTGAGTGTGGGTGTGGGAGTGAGGGTCTACGTGATGATGACCTGGCATGATGGAGGAGCCGGGTTCGTTCTCGGGCAGCATGAGCTCGCCGAGGCCGCAGCGGGGGCCGGACGCGAGCAGGCGCAGTGAGTGTGGGTGTGGGAGTGAGGGTCTACGTGATGATGACCTGGCATGATGGAGGAGCCGGGTTCGTTCTCGGGCAGCATGAGCTCGCCGAGGCCGCAGCGGGGGCCGGACGCGAGCAGGCGCAGTGAGTGTGGGTGTGGGAGTGAGGGTCTACGTGATGATGACCTGGCATGATGGAGGAGCCGGGTTCGTTCTCGGGCAGCATGAGCTCGCCGAGGCCGCAGCGGGGGCCGGACGCGAGCAGGCGCAGTGAGTGTGGGTGTGGGAGTGAGGGTCTACGTGATGATGACCTGGCATGATGGAGGAGCCGGGTTCGTTCTCGGGCAGCATGAGCTCGCCGAGGCCGCAGCGGGGGCCGGACGCGAGCAGGCGCAGTGAGTGTGGGTGTGGGAGTGAGGGTCTACGTGATGATGACCTGGCATGATGGAGGAGCCGGGTTCGTTCTCGGGCAGCATGAGCTCGCCGAGGCCGCAGCGGGGGCCGGACGCGAGCAGGCGCAGTGAGTGTGGGTGTGGGAGTGAGGGTCTACGTGATGATGACCTGGCATGATGGAGGAGCCGGGTTCGTTCTCGGGCAGCATGAGCTCGCCGAGGCCGCAGCGGGGGCCGGACGCGAGCAGGCGCAGTGAGTGTGGGTGTGGGAGTGAGGGTCTACGTGATGATGACCTGGCATGATGGAGGAGCCGGGTTCGTTCTCGGGCAGCATGAGCTCGCCGAGGCCGCAGCGGGGGCCGGACGCGAGCAGGCGCAGTGAGTGTGGGTGTGGGAGTGAGGGTCTACGTGATGATGACCTGGCATGATGGAGGAGCCGGGTTCGTTCTCGGGCAGCATGAGCTCGCCGAGGCCGCAGCGGGGGCCGGACGCGAGCAGGCGCAGTGAGTGTGGGTGTGGGAGTGAGGGTCTACGTGATGATGACCTGGCATGATGGAGGAGCCGGGTTCGTTCTCGGGCAGCATGAGCTCGCCGAGGCCGCAGCGGGGGCCGGACGCGAGCAGGCGCAGTGAGTGTGGGTGTGGGAGTGAGGGTCTACGTGATGATGACCTGGCATGATGGAGGAGCCGGGTTCGTTCTCGGGCAGCATGAGCTCGCCGAGGCCGCAGCGGGGGCCGGACGCGAGCAGGCGCAGTGAGTGTGGGTGTGGGAGTGAGGGTCTACGTGATGATGACCTGGCATGATGGAGGAGCCGGGTTCGTTCTCGGGCAGCATGAGCTCGCCGAGGCCGCAGCGGGGGCCGGACGCGAGCAGGCGCAGTGAGTGTGGGTGTGGGAGTGAGGGTCTACGTGATGATGACCTGGCATGATGGAGGAGCCGGGTTCGTTCTCGGGCAGCATGAGCTCGCCGAGGCCGCAGCGGGGGCCGGACGCGAGCAGGCGCAGTGAGTGTGGGTGTGGGAGTGAGGGTCTACGTGATGATGACCTGGCATGATGGAGGAGCCGGGTTCGTTCTCGGGCAGCATGAGCTCGCCGAGGCCGCAGCGGGGGCCGGACGCGAGCAGGCGCAGTGAGTGTGGGTGTGGGAGTGAGGGTCTACGTGATGATGACCTGGCATGATGGAGGAGCCGGGTTCGTTCTCGGGCAGCATGAGCTCGCCGAGGCCGCAGCGGGGGCCGGACGCGAGCAGGCGCAGTGAGTGTGGGTGTGGGAGTGAGGGTCTACGTGATGATGACCTGGCATGATGGAGGAGCCGGGTTCGTTCTCGGGCAGCATGAGCTCGCCGAGGCCGCAGCGGGGGCCGGACGCGAGCAGGCGCAGTGAGTGTGGGTGTGGGAGTGAGGGTCTACGTGATGATGACCTGGCATGATGGAGGAGCCGGGTTCGTTCTCGGGCAGCATGAGCTCGCCGAGGCCGCAGCGGGGGCCGGACGCGAGCAGGCGCAGTGAGTGTGGGTGTGGGAGTGAGGGTCTACGTGATGATGACCTGGCATGATGGAGGAGCCGGGTTCGTTCTCGGGCAGCATGAGCTCGCCGAGGCCGCAGCGGGGGCCGGACGCGAGCAGGCGCAGTGAGTGTGGGTGTGGGAGTGAGGGTCTACGTGATGATGACCTGGCATGATGGAGGAGCCGGGTTCGTTCTCGGGCAGCATGAGCTCGCCGAGGCCGCAGCGGGGGCCGGACGCGAGCAGGCGCAGTGAGTGTGGGTGTGGGAGTGAGGGTCTACGTGATGATGACCTGGCATGATGGAGGAGCCGGGTTCGTTCTCGGGCAGCATGAGCTCGCCGAGGCCGCAGCGGGGGCCGGACGCGAGCAGGCGCAGTGAGTGTGGGTGTGGGAGTGAGGGTCTACGTGATGATGACCTGGCATGATGGAGGAGCCGGGTTCGTTCTCGGGCAGCATGAGCTCGCCGAGGCCGCAGCGGGGGCCGGACGCGAGCAGGCGCAGTGAGTGTGGGTGTGGGAGTGAGGGTCTACGTGATGATGACCTGGCATGATGGAGGAGCCGGGTTCGTTCTCGGGCAGCATGAGCTCGCCGAGGCCGCAGCGGGGGCCGGACGCGAGCAGGCGCAGTGAGTGTGGGTGTGGGAGTGAGGGTCTACGTGATGATGACCTGGCATGATGGAGGAGCCGGGTTCGTTCTCGGGCAGCATGAGCTCGCCGAGGCCGCAGCGGGGGCCGGACGCGAGCAGGCGCAGTGAGTGTGGGTGTGGGAGTGAGGGTCTACGTGATGATGACCTGGCATGATGGAGGAGCCGGGTTCGTTCTCGGGCAGCATGAGCTCGCCGAGGCCGCAGCGGGGGCCGGACGCGAGCAGGCGCAGTGAGTGTGGGTGTGGGAGTGAGGGTCTACGTGATGATGACCTGGCATGATGGAGGAGCCGGGTTCGTTCTCGGGCAGCATGAGCTCGCCGAGGCCGCAGCGGGGGCCGGACGCGAGCAGGCGCAGTGAGTGTGGGTGTGGGAGTGAGGGTCTACGTGATGATGACCTGGCATGATGGAGGAGCCGGGTTCGTTCTCGGGCAGCATGAGCTCGCCGAGGCCGCAGCGGGGGCCGGACGCGAGCAGGCGCAGTGAGTGTGGGTGTGGGAGTGAGGGTCTACGTGATGATGACCTGGCATGATGGAGGAGCCGGGTTCGTTCTCGGGCAGCATGAGCTCGCCGAGGCCGCAGCGGGGGCCGGACGCGAGCAGGCGCAGTGAGTGTGGGTGTGGGAGTGAGGGTCTACGTGATGATGACCTGGCATGATGGAGGAGCCGGGTTCGTTCTCGGGCAGCATGAGCTCGCCGAGGCCGCAGCGGGGGCCGGACGCGAGCAGGCGCAGTGAGTGTGGGTGTGGGAGTGAGGGTCTACGTGATGATGACCTGGCATGATGGAGGAGCCGGGTTCGTTCTCGGGCAGCATGAGCTCGCCGAGGCCGCAGCGGGGGCCGGACGCGAGCAGGCGCAGTGAGTGTGGGTGTGGGAGTGAGGGTCTACGTGATGATGACCTGGCATGATGGAGGAGCCGGGTTCGTTCTCGGGCAGCATGAGCTCGCCGAGGCCGCAGCGGGGGCCGGACGCGAGCAGGCGCAGTGAGTGTGGGTGTGGGAGTGAGGGTCTACGTGATGATGACCTGGCATGATGGAGGAGCCGGGTTCGTTCTCGGGCAGCATGAGCTCGCCGAGGCCGCAGCGGGGGCCGGACGCGAGCAGGCGCAGTGAGTGTGGGTGTGGGAGTGAGGGTCTACGTGATGATGACCTGGCATGATGGAGGAGCCGGGTTCGTTCTCGGGCAGCATGAGCTCGCCGAGGCCGCAGCGGGGGCCGGACGCGAGCAGGCGCAGTGAGTGTGGGTGTGGGAGTGAGGGTCTACGTGATGATGACCTGGCATGATGGAGGAGCCGGGTTCGTTCTCGGGCAGCATGAGCTCGCCGAGGCCGCAGCGGGGGCCGGACGCGAGCAGGCGCAGTGAGTGTGGGTGTGGGAGTGAGGGTCTACGTGATGATGACCTGGCATGATGGAGGAGCCGGGTTCGTTCTCGGGCAGCATGAGCTCGCCGAGGCCGCAGCGGGGGCCGGACGCGAGCAGGCGCAGTGAGTGTGGGTGTGGGAGTGAGGGTCTACGTGATGATGACCTGGCATGATGGAGGAGCCGGGTTCGTTCTCGGGCAGCATGAGCTCGCCGAGGCCGCAGCGGGGGCCGGACGCGAGCAGGCGCAGTGAGTGTGGGTGTGGGAGTGAGGGTCTACGTGATGATGACCTGGCATGATGGAGGAGCCGGGTTCGTTCTCGGGCAGCATGAGCTCGCCGAGGCCGCAGCGGGGGCCGGACGCGAGCAGGCGCAGTGAGTGTGGGTGTGGGAGTGAGGGTCTACGTGATGATGACCTGGCATGATGGAGGAGCCGGGTTCGTTCTCGGGCAGCATGAGCTCGCCGAGGCCGCAGCGGGGGCCGGACGCGAGCAGGCGCAGTGAGTGTGGGTGTGGGAGTGAGGGTCTACGTGATGATGACCTGGCATGATGGAGGAGCCGGGTTCGTTCTCGGGCAGCATGAGCTCGCCGAGGCCGCAGCGGGGGCCGGACGCGAGCAGGCGCAGTGAGTGTGGGTGTGGGAGTGAGGGTCTACGTGATGATGACCTGGCATGATGGAGGAGCCGGGTTCGTTCTCGGGCAGCATGAGCTCGCCGAGGCCGCAGCGGGGGCCGGACGCGAGCAGGCGCAGTGAGTGTGGGTGTGGGAGTGAGGGTCTACGTGATGATGACCTGGCATGATGGAGGAGCCGGGTTCGTTCTCGGGCAGCATGAGCTCGCCGAGGCCGCAGCGGGGGCCGGACGCGAGCAGGCGCAGTGAGTGTGGGTGTGGGAGTGAGGGTCTACGTGATGATGACCTGGCATGATGGAGGAGCCGGGTTCGTTCTCGGGCAGCATGAGCTCGCCGAGGCCGCAGCGGGGGCCGGACGCGAGCAGGCGCAGTGAGTGTGGGTGTGGGAGTGAGGGTCTACGTGATGATGACCTGGCATGATGGAGGAGCCGGGTTCGTTCTCGGGCAGCATGAGCTCGCCGAGGCCGCAGCGGGGGCCGGACGCGAGCAGGCGCAGTGAGTGTGGGTGTGGGAGTGAGGGTCTACGTGATGATGACCTGGCATGATGGAGGAGCCGGGTTCGTTCTCGGGCAGCATGAGCTCGCCGAGGCCGCAGCGGGGGCCGGACGCGAGCAGGCGCAGTGAGTGTGGGTGTGGGAGTGAGGGTCTACGTGATGATGACCTGGCATGATGGAGGAGCCGGGTTCGTTCTCGGGCAGCATGAGCTCGCCGAGGCCGCAGCGGGGGCCGGACGCGAGCAGGCGCAGTGAGTGTGGGTGTGGGAGTGAGGGTCTACGTGATGATGACCTGGCATGATGGAGGAGCCGGGTTCGTTCTCGGGCAGCATGAGCTCGCCGAGGCCGCAGCGGGGGCCGGACGCGAGCAGGCGCAGTGAGTGTGGGTGTGGGAGTGAGGGTCTACGTGATGATGACCTGGCATGATGGAGGAGCCGGGTTCGTTCTCGGGCAGCATGAGCTCGCCGAGGCCGCAGCGGGGGCCGGACGCGAGCAGGCGCAGTGAGTGTGGGTGTGGGAGTGAGGGTCTACGTGATGATGACCTGGCATGATGGAGGAGCCGGGTTCGTTCTCGGGCAGCATGAGCTCGCCGAGGCCGCAGCGGGGGCCGGACGCGAGCAGGCGCAGTGAGTGTGGGTGTGGGAGTGAGGGTCTACGTGATGATGACCTGGCATGATGGAGGAGCCGGGTTCGTTCTCGGGCAGCATGAGCTCGCCGAGGCCGCAGCGGGGGCCGGACGCGAGCAGGCGCAGTGAGTGTGGGTGTGGGAGTGAGGGTCTACGTGATGATGACCTGGCATGATGGAGGAGCCGGGTTCGTTCTCGGGCAGCATGAGCTCGCCGAGGCCGCAGCGGGGGCCGGACGCGAGCAGGCGCAGTGAGTGTGGGTGTGGGAGTGAGGGTCTACGTGATGATGACCTGGCATGATGGAGGAGCCGGGTTCGTTCTCGGGCAGCATGAGCTCGCCGAGGCCGCAGCGGGGGCCGGACGCGAGCAGGCGCAGTGAGTGTGGGTGTGGGAGTGAGGGTCTACGTGATGATGACCTGGCATGATGGAGGAGCCGGGTTCGTTCTCGGGCAGCATGAGCTCGCCGAGGCCGCAGCGGGGGCCGGACGCGAGCAGGCGCAGTGAGTGTGGGTGTGGGAGTGAGGGTCTACGTGATGATGACCTGGCATGATGGAGGAGCCGGGTTCGTTCTCGGGCAGCATGAGCTCGCCGAGGCCGCAGCGGGGGCCGGACGCGAGCAGGCGCAGTGAGTGTGGGTGTGGGAGTGAGGGTCTACGTGATGATGACCTGGCATGATGGAGGAGCCGGGTTCGTTCTCGGGCAGCATGAGCTCGCCGAGGCCGCAGCGGGGGCCGGACGCGAGCAGGCGCAGTGAGTGTGGGTGTGGGAGTGAGGGTCTACGTGATGATGACCTGGCATGATGGAGGAGCCGGGTTCGTTCTCGGGCAGCATGAGCTCGCCGAGGCCGCAGCGGGGGCCGGACGCGAGCAGGCGCAGTGAGTGTGGGTGTGGGAGTGAGGGTCTACGTGATGATGACCTGGCATGATGGAGGAGCCGGGTTCGTTCTCGGGCAGCATGAGCTCGCCGAGGCCGCAGCGGGGGCCGGACGCGAGCAGGCGCAGTGAGTGTGGGTGTGGGAGTGAGGGTCTACGTGATGATGACCTGGCATGATGGAGGAGCCGGGTTCGTTCTCGGGCAGCATGAGCTCGCCGAGGCCGCAGCGGGGGCCGGACGCGAGCAGGCGCAGTGAGTGTGGGTGTGGGAGTGAGGGTCTACGTGATGATGACCTGGCATGATGGAGGAGCCGGGTTCGTTCTCGGGCAGCATGAGCTCGCCGAGGCCGCAGCGGGGGCCGGACGCGAGCAGGCGCAGTGAGTGTGGGTGTGGGAGTGAGGGTCTACGTGATGATGACCTGGCATGATGGAGGAGCCGGGTTCGTTCTCGGGCAGCATGAGCTCGCCGAGGCCGCAGCGGGGGCCGGACGCGAGCAGGCGCAGTGAGTGTGGGTGTGGGAGTGAGGGTCTACGTGATGATGACCTGGCATGATGGAGGAGCCGGGTTCGTTCTCGGGCAGCATGAGCTCGCCGAGGCCGCAGCGGGGGCCGGACGCGAGCAGGCGCAGTGAGTGTGGGTGTGGGAGTGAGGGTCTACGTGATGATGACCTGGCATGATGGAGGAGCCGGGTTCGTTCTCGGGCAGCATGAGCTCGCCGAGGCCGCAGCGGGGGCCGGACGCGAGCAGGCGCAGTGAGTGTGGGTGTGGGAGTGAGGGTCTACGTGATGATGACCTGGCATGATGGAGGAGCCGGGTTCGTTCTCGGGCAGCATGAGCTCGCCGAGGCCGCAGCGGGGGCCGGACGCGAGCAGGCGCAGTGAGTGTGGGTGTGGGAGTGAGGGTCTACGTGATGATGACCTGGCATGATGGAGGAGCCGGGTTCGTTCTCGGGCAGCATGAGCTCGCCGAGGCCGCAGCGGGGGCCGGACGCGAGCAGGCGCAGTGAGTGTGGGTGTGGGAGTGAGGGTCTACGTGATGATGACCTGGCATGATGGAGGAGCCGGGTTCGTTCTCGGGCAGCATGAGCTCGCCGAGGCCGCAGCGGGGGCCGGACGCGAGCAGGCGCAGTGAGTGTGGGTGTGGGAGTGAGGGTCTACGTGATGATGACCTGGCATGATGGAGGAGCCGGGTTCGTTCTCGGGCAGCATGAGCTCGCCGAGGCCGCAGCGGGGGCCGGACGCGAGCAGGCGCAGTGAGTGTGGGTGTGGGAGTGAGGGTCTACGTGATGATGACCTGGCATGATGGAGGAGCCGGGTTCGTTCTCGGGCAGCATGAGCTCGCCGAGGCCGCAGCGGGGGCCGGACGCGAGCAGGCGCAGTGAGTGTGGGTGTGGGAGTGAGGGTCTACGTGATGATGACCTGGCATGATGGAGGAGCCGGGTTCGTTCTCGGGCAGCATGAGCTCGCCGAGGCCGCAGCGGGGGCCGGACGCGAGCAGGCGCAGTGAGTGTGGGTGTGGGAGTGAGGGTCTACGTGATGATGACCTGGCATGATGGAGGAGCCGGGTTCGTTCTCGGGCAGCATGAGCTCGCCGAGGCCGCAGCGGGGGCCGGACGCGAGCAGGCGCAGTGAGTGTGGGTGTGGGAGTGAGGGTCTACGTGATGATGACCTGGCATGATGGAGGAGCCGGGTTCGTTCTCGGGCAGCATGAGCTCGCCGAGGCCGCAGCGGGGGCCGGACGCGAGCAGGCGCAGTGAGTGTGGGTGTGGGAGTGAGGGTCTACGTGATGATGACCTGGCATGATGGAGGAGCCGGGTTCGTTCTCGGGCAGCATGAGCTCGCCGAGGCCGCAGCGGGGGCCGGACGCGAGCAGGCGCAGTGAGTGTGGGTGTGGGAGTGAGGGTCTACGTGATGATGACCTGGCATGATGGAGGAGCCGGGTTCGTTCTCGGGCAGCATGAGCTCGCCGAGGCCGCAGCGGGGGCCGGACGCGAGCAGGCGCAGTGAGTGTGGGTGTGGGAGTGAGGGTCTACGTGATGATGACCTGGCATGATGGAGGAGCCGGGTTCGTTCTCGGGCAGCATGAGCTCGCCGAGGCCGCAGCGGGGGCCGGACGCGAGCAGGCGGATGTCGTTCGCGATCTTCATGAGGGAGACGGCGACCGTGTTGAGCGCGCCCGACACCTCCACCATCGCGTCGTGACATGCGAGCGCCTCGAACTTGTTCGGCGCCGTCTCGAACGGGATCCCTGCAACCGGCAACCGATGATATTATGATAATGCACACACACGTAAAGTAATATTATAACGCCACAATGTCTTAGATAAAATGTGAAAGTAAAATGACATATTCTCAATATCGGTGGTGAAAAAAAATAGTTATATATTGCTTAGATACCGGCGGATTGACGGGGCAGACGTCAAAAAAAAGCTAACTATGATTAACTACTATGATTATTAATTATGATTTTTAGTTATATCATTACCAACAACCACACATATCGGTGAGGTCGAGGGTTATTAGTCAAGAATGCGGTGAGTGTGCGGGAAATTAGAGATGAATATTGAGGAGTGTACGAGGAATCAGATGCGGGTATCGGTGAGTTAGTATTGACTATAGTCATTACGTTTCTCTGCAATACACTTTTTAATTAATGAAATACTTGTTTTATATTTTTACACATACATCTTTCCTTTCTTTTTTATTATTTTATTTATTTTACAGATCGGTACCGGCAGTATTAATCGACAAGTTATATAATCCCGTCAAGTTCAACCGCCGACTAAAGACGCATCTTAAGTATTTTTATTGTTTTCCTAACGTTTTCTGTGGCAATAAGATGTAAAAGAATCAAACAATTTCAAACAAAAGTTCAAAGTAACATTCATCTCAATGTTTAATGTTGGATTACCGCAAAGTAACGTCTTCATCAATCAGATATTATACAGTGTGAGGGGAATTAGAGACGGATATTGGCGAGTGTGAATGAATTAGAGATGGGTATCGATGAGTGTTTGGGAAGTTAGGTATGGATATTGGTGAGTGTGAAGGTAATGAGAGATGGGTACCAATGAGTATGAAAGGAATGAGATATGGGTATCGATGAGTGTTCGGGGAGTTAGCTATGGACGTTAGTGAGTGTGAGAGGAATTAAAGATGGGTATAGATGAGTGTTCGGGGAGTTAGTTATGGATATCGGTGAGTGTGATGGGAATGAGAGAGTGGTACCGGTGAGCTCGGCGATCTCGGCGGCGCACTTCTCAGCGAAGCCGATGCGCGTGTTGAGGCCGGTGCCGACGGCGGTGCCGCCGAGCGCGAGGTAGTGCAGCCGCGGCAGCGTCGAGCACACGCGCTCGATGCCGTACGTGAGCTGCGTCGCGTACCCGCTGAACTCCTGCCCCAGCGTCAGCGGGACCGCGTCCATCAGGTGAGTCCTGATACACAATACACCTTCTACAACGTGCCACACTATTTTCACTTCTCAGAATCGGATTTGTATGGAAAAGGCTCGTCTATTTTTGGTTATCAATCCACTCTCTAGATGGCACTGTTATATAATTTTTTTGGCAAGTTTGATAACAAACGATGGTGGATGACAATTAATTTTGACATTTCAAACTGACAATTTTCAACTATTTGTTTTTATTCTCTTTGTTTACGTATTTGTTACGTTTTATTTTTTTACGTAAATTTTCTTGTCTCCCACAAACAATTTTATCTATGTCCGAATCTACTTATAACATTGTCTCCTGCATATACATACTTGGATTTAGATATGCCTTACGATGAATATATTCATTACAAATAAAAATGATCAAAAACTTGTATACGATTTACGCAGTACCGCTGTATGCATACATATATAACTATAGATGTACATTTATAACCAATAATGTTAGTTCGAAAGTCATATTATAGAGGCGCTGATTGGAAAGAACGAGTGCGACCTTTATTTATATAACGTACTCTGTGCAACGTGCTACCGCGACGCTGTGACCCGACCCACCCACGTCAACTAACAGCGCTTGCATTGTTACGTTTCGTTCGGTCAGTGAGAGCGCCGGAGCCAAAACACAGGCTAGCAACGCACTTGCGACTGCCCTGGTATTGCTGGTGTCTATAGACGGCGGTGATCACTTAACATCATGTTACAACTTATGATATATAACAAAAAAAAACACACACACACACATATTCCCTAATAAAACAAACCAGTTACTTACAGCCAACTCAATCATAGTGTTTCAAATAATTTGTATGTAACTAACAACTCGCATTTAAGTTGGGAGCAATATATTTAATTAATATGACCGCGACTGAACATCCATTTATAATCATATCAGCTCCCATTAAAAATCAGCGCTGCAGTACTGCTTTACTACACATATTTGCTAATGGGGAATTGTTAGACATTTGTTTTTTTTTTTCATTTCTCACACATTTCATTTTTTGTCTAAATTGTTTAATTTAATGTAATGGTTATGGTTATACCAATATAAACTATTTCTTTCTATCTAAATTATTTTGACACTGATTTTTAGGTAATAGTATTATTACATAAATTATAACAAAGTTCTAAAATATACTATCAACGTGCCACATAGTAAGTTCAAGTACCAAAGCTATTTTAAAGTGTGTCAATATGCGAATAATGGTGTCATCTGGAAACGACGCTCCTTTCTGTGCATTCATTAAAAAACGAATGTATCTGTGTATGTCTATGTGTATGCATGTTCGTAAAAACACGTTACGTATAATAATAAGATAAACCAGTTTCTTGGTGATTCTTATTGATAAATGGATTGTTTTTCGAATCAGTAATAATTTTCACGTTTACAAGTGCCTTCGCAGGGTTTAAATTGAAAAGTATTTTTGATTTAATTTGATTTGGTGAAGAGGTCAGCAAAGGTAGTTTTATTTTGCAATATCTGCCAATTTTAATAATTTTATCGACGTTAAGCCAATTTGAGAAGAGGGGAGGAATAGCACGAGCAGTTGTTTTCGGCATAACTTGTTAACAGTAATGATTTTATCGACATTAGGCTTAGAGGGGAATAGCATAAAGAATTGTATTTTATAATAAGTGGTTATCTTGATGATTTTGTCGATGTTGGAGCTAGATGGGAGGGAATAGCATGAAGCTTACCTGCCGATCTTGATGATCTTGTCGAACTCGGCGGCCTTGCACTGCAGCGTGTCGCGCAGCGCGACGAGGCCGGGCATGAGGCAGTCGCGCAGCTGCATGGCGACGGCGATGTGCATGGCGGCGGGGTACGTGTCGTTCGAGCTCTGCGACTTGTTCACGTGGTCGTTCGGGTGCACCGGCTCCTTGCTGCCCAGCTTCCCGCCCAGGAGCTGGATCGCGCGGTTCGATATCACCTGTCGACCGGTTTAAACATACGCCCTTTAAACTTCAAGCGCGTTCCTTCCTTCTTTCCGATTCCTTCCGGGTCGAGGGAATGAAATGCACAGGCAGTCCCGCAGTCCTTCCCTAAGTGCGACATAGCCCAGCCTTAACTACCTGGCGGCGTGAATATCCTCGACTAATGGATTTCCCCATGTAAAAATCACCTGTTAACCAACCCCAAATAATGAAAATCATCTTGCCTGCTTAAGTACTACTGATACTCCCACTTATTTTTGACAATAATCACGCCATACTATATACGACGTTCAGTATCTAACAGAATACCAGCTACTTCAAGAATGAAGAAATAATTTATTGGTAATAAAGGAAATATGAAAAATAGTCGAGATATAAATTCATTCATAATAAAAATAAGCAATACAAGCTTAGGGCATACCTCATTGGTGTTCATGTTGGACTGCGTGCCGGAACCGGTCTGCCAGATGACGAGCGGGAAGTGACCCTCGCGGTAGAGCTTCCCCGAGATCACATCCTCACACGCTTGCATAATTGCCTCCGCTGTAACCACATGCACCAGGGTTTCTAGATTATTCTATACTGGCTCATAAAAATAATACACTAAAGACAATAACATATATATATATTTTTTTTTTTTTTTTTTTTTTTTTTATAACATAAATGAACGTCTTATGTCCATAAATATAATCTGTTTTTAGAAGGTTAACTCAAATAGGTTTAGTGATAAAAATAAACCAAAGTAGCTATGTATATAATAAGAGGAGAGGGGAGGGGAGGTGGGCCTCCGGCGCTCTCACTGACCGAACGAAACGCAACAATGCAAGCACTGTTACTTCACGTCGGTTTTCTATGAGAGGGTGGTACTACCCCGGGCGAGCCGACCCATTCATGCTGAAACCAGTAATAGTTTCAACGTGGCTCTACCACCATTAAATAAGATATATATATAAATACACATATATAAATAAGAAGTGTCTTATTAAAAATGAATTAGTTTTTGGTCGATATCCTGAGATACGCGACACTTATATATTTGATCCAATCTGTTAATGAATTACTTGTCTATTCTTTGTTAGATAGTATACTAACACATAGTGCAGATTTAGAAGGGACATGAAATATAAAATCATAAAAACTTTTTTTTACACTTTTTAGATTTTAGCGTATGATCACAATCTCCTTCTCATGTATAAATTGTATACATCATAAATGGTCTAATATGGTAAGCACGCCAAACCTGGAGCGTATTAGTTCTCAAGTGCAGTTGCCGGAACAAACGAACAGAAGAGAGACTTCTTCAAGAGAGATTTTCAACTTGAGGGTGGTAGCTAACGGGCGGTAAACTTAGAAAAAGCCTTATCGTCAAATTATTCATTCATGGCGATGTTTCCCTTCACCGGAAGCTCTGATTCAGTTACAAGGATTCGGCCCTACATCCATTGACGATATATCTGAACACGCTATCAATTAAGCCATCGTCGCTTCATCTGTCAAATAACCAACTAACTATTCATTGATTGGATGAACGTAAGAATTGATTATCGTTTATGGATAACATTGGTTGTAAATCTCGACCAACCAAAACGACTGAAACTCAACTTTATTCGTTTTTTTAAATTATTATTCCGATCACAATATCACCTGATGGTAAAGGGCGATGTAGCCTGCTATTGTCGTAAACTAAACCTAGAAAGACTAGCTCCCGTTTCAATTACGTAGATGTTTAATGAGATAATAAAACTATAGAAAATGGCCTAAGACCAGGCTAACCTCAACACTGGCGCTTACACTCGTACGTATATGCACTGAAAGACATTTATATAAGTGTTATATACACTAGAATACCTGACCTGGAGACAATAAAAGCAAAAAATGGTTCGGGAAAAAAATGTCAACATTAAAATAACTTTTTCAATTCGGTAACCAGTTCGGAATACAACCCAATCATCATCAGAGAATAGGCAAGAAACTCGATCAGGTTTATCTTTATATATATATGTATATGTATATCTAAAATACATTAACGTTACATCGTTTTTGTGGATGTACAGAGAAAAGAGTCAATTCTAGTAATAGCCTTTTGACACCAAAACACGCTAGATATCCCGTAGTCCGGTGAAGCTGTTAAGACCTCGCCTGGTCAATAGCGTAGTCAGTTCGAAAAAAAAAAACGCTAATTATCGGGCTTAATCTTACAGTCTGGCGAATCGATAAAATAATCACTAGTATTGTGTTTATGAGAGTTTATAACACACAATATGTAGATAAGAAATGTATGTACTGAGTTTTTGGAATTTAAATAGACCTACGAAATCACTTACCGATTTTCTTATCGAGACCAAATTCAATATTAACTTTAGCGGCGGCTTTCTTCAATATTCCGAAAGCGACGATGACCGGATACTGGAAATAAAAAAAATTAATAGTAAATAAGTATCAAATGATATAAGCTCGCTGTTTAATTACTTACGCGACTTAGTCTACATTTTTGTATCTTTATAAATTACCACACTATACATTATCTTCATCTATTATGTAACTCTAACAGTTTACACAACACAGGTCTTGGATGGAAGCGTTTTTTCTTAAAGGTTACTTGACAGTTATTATATCTTGGTCAATTATACAATATAACAAATTATATCCCATATGTTCTTCTGATGTGCAAGTTTCCCGTTTATAAGAGTAACACCAGCTGATGCGCGCGATTTTGTTTGCGTCGTAAATTATGTTAAGAATATATTTTACGTGCATAGGAAAAAAACATAAGCATCACACCGCTTGCTCCACTTCTCCGCGGCAAGGAAAACATACATCGCTAAATACGTAATATTTATACAATAATAGTTAACTTTATATCAAATCAAGTTATAGTGGTAATTTATATAAGAATCGAATGTTTTAAAAGTGAAACTAAAAAAATGATTTAAATGTGTGCAGTAGTTTTCGAGCGAAACGCGGACAGTCGTAAAATCCTATTAATTTATTTGTACAAATATATAGATTGTATTTTCTCTGTATCTGCATTATTGACTTTGTGTATACTGTTGACATTATACAGCGCGATTGGTTAGTCGCTAGCAATATTTTCACAGGATAATCATTAGTTGACTCTCATCGATACCTACTGTTTCAAATTGTGAATCCCAACTATCCAGGGACTCACTCAAACATATACCCAGTTGGTATGTGAGAAATATTTTAAAATATGCTTAGAACCCATTCGCAGCATCACCTACCAGGTCCAATTAAGATAACAAATAACCTACATATATTGCCGATAAATGTCTTCCCAGTACGTTGTCCCAGTACCTTCTGTCCCAATAAGCCTACAACCCGTTCGTAACATCATCTACTGGGTTCAATTAAAATAAAAACTAACCTACGTATATTGGCGGTAATGTAAAAAAAGCTTGAGAGGTCCATGGACCTCCAGTTGGAAAGTAGTTTAGTTCCTTTCCCTTTTTTGTAGGCGTTTACTATACGCTCAGTATAGTTTACATTATAAAATATCAAGTTGATAGAGTTAAATTGTAATTAAAACGTTAAAATATATTCATAAAATAAATAATGATAAATTAAACACTGAATGACATCATAACTTGTATTAAAACTTTTTCACACTACATTGTATTAAAGAAAAACATAAATATTAAAAAGATATGAGCAAGATGTGTCAACTGTCACTTGCCTGTGACTATTTGTCTAAGAGCTAGGCAACGGTTTCGACAGCGAATTGGCTGCCGGTAAACCTTTACAGGCAAAAATATTGAACTTTATATAATTTTAGAATGTTTTGTTTTTCACTAACTTTTAAACGCTACTAAAACGTGAATTTATTATTGCCAGACATTTTTGATATTAACAATAATGTGCCCGATGCAATTTTTTGTAAATAAAGAAGTATGTTCAAACCATGTTAAGATATCTGTAATTTTATTGAAGTTATATTTCTTTTGGCGCGTTAGGGAAAAATGATGAGAGTAAATTTTTACGATGAACGCGCACACCGTAACAAAAAAATGATGAGAGTAAATTTTTACGTTGCGCGCACACACCGTCACGAAAAACCGACACCCTGAAGTTAGCTATAGTCAACATTTTGTTTCTTTGTATTTGTTGTTTGTATTTCTTTATATTAAAACTTTCATTGTATTAAATACCTTTTTTTTATTGTTAGTGTCGTTTTTTCTACAAACGTAGAATAAGGCGCAAGATAAAATTTTTGAAAAGATTTTTACTTGTTACGCCAAAGAAGTATAACTTCTAATGCGTGTACATAAGTACACACACACACTTTTTTTTAATATTATTTTATTTCAACATAAAAAAGGGTAAATTAAAAATATAATGTATTTTTTTATGTCATAGGAGGCAAACGGACAGGTGGGTCACCTGGTGTTAAGTAATAACTACCGTCCATAGACACTTGCAACACCAGGAGAGTCGTAAGTGCCTTGCCAACCTGTGTTGGAGGGGGAGGAAGCGGAAGGGGAGAGGAGGAAGGGGAAGAGAGGTGGGCCTCTCCGGTGCTCTCACTAATCGAACGAAACGCACTAATGCAAGCATTGTTACTTCCCGTCGGCTTTTTGTTAGAGGGTGGTACTACCCCGGGCGAGCCGACCCATTCATCCTGAAACCAGTAATAGCTTCAGCGTGGCTCTACCCCCTACCAAAACCTATGTATAGAATAACTTAGTTATAACTCTAGCTTAGCGCAACACTGGCTGTATAATAAAGATAGCCATAATTGTGGAAGAGCCTGGTTAACAAAATGAAATATGTTCTTTGCAAGGGAAAAAATAAAATGGTTTGAAATGAATTATTTTGTTTATAAAGAATATCACCAGGCACATTATTGTCAATAACAAAATTGTCTGGCAGTGAAAAATTCATGTTTTTAATAACGTATAAACGTTAAACTTATAAAAGTTACTGACAAAAAATGTTCCTTAAATTATTTATAAATCAAAATGTTGATCTGTAAAGGTGTAATTCGCATTAAAAAATACAACGTTAACCGGCTACCAGGTATCCTGAATCGTGTTTGGAAGGGCATAATATATCTTCATATTAAAGAACCAACTTTTCTCAAATTCTCGTTCTTCCAACGTTGCTGGCTCTTATACTAAGGTGTCGCAAAAAAGTCTAGTTACATTAACTAATTTCTTTTCTTTCGTTATCCTGGAGAACCCCTTGCGTTTTATGGGTCAAAAAGTATCCTAAATGTAACCTTGTAATGTACAGATTTGGCTTTGTTACAGTTTTATTATAGTATAGATAAATAAATAAATCTTGTCACCTTTGTTTAGCAAACATTTTTTTATACAATGAAATAAATGTAACAACATAAGTGACAGTTTCGTCTACATAAATGTTTCATACGTGGTCGATAATTACGTACAGAAATGTCATGTAGGCGTAGCTCAGTTGTAACGTACGGGGCTTTAAATGTTTCGACGGGGCCGACGGTTCGAATCACGGTGGTCGTTTTTTTTGGTATTTTTTTTTTTTGAAGTAGCATATGGAAATATAGCTTAATTTTTTAGCTAATCTGTCTGCTATATATAGCACAAAGAAAATTTACCAAAATTCGTCAAGAATATCATGAACTACATTTTTTTTACTTTCGTCCGTTATCCTGGAGAATCCCTTGCGTTTTATGAGATAAAAAATCCTAGATGTAACCTTGTAATATTAGTTATTACTGTGCCAAGTTTCGTCAAAATCGGTTCAGTACTTTCAGAGTGATGCGCGTTCACAGGGACAGACAGACAGACAAAAAATTTAAAAGGGTTATTTTTGGCTTCTATATCGGCAACAAAGCCTACCCCCATCAAAATTTTCAAAAAATATTTAATGTACAGATTTGGCCCTGCTACAGTTTTATTATAATATAGATAAGGTTGGTAGGATATATTCAAATATTGGCTTCAAACCGGCAAATACAGTTATTTAAGTCGTTACATTTGAAAATGTAATTTGTATGTATATGTAATGTAATGTAATGTATATGTAAATGTAATGTATATGTATGTAATTGAAAATGCTGAATCCAATTTTAGTAGTAGCTAATATTTTACGTCATTTTTTAAGATCTTCAAAGTTTGCGCATGTAAAGTATGAAGATTATTTAAAAAAAAACTAAAAACCTTATGGACGGCAAAATTGAATTTCGTTCTCGGCGTAAAAATATAAATAAACATGTTATATGAACAATTCATACTGGATTTAGCTCATTTTGAAATTAAATAACACATTTCTCCGGATCTTTCAGTATGGACATAGAAAACAAAAGTATCTTATATTCCTACATTTCCGAATCCTTAATATCAACACGGTGACAAGTTTCCAAATAACAGCTACATAATATAATATAGGTATATATAATAAGAGGAGTAATATATAATATAAATAAGTATAATAAGTAGGAGACAAATGGCAAACAAAGGAAACAGACAGAAAAAAATGGACAAAAATAGAGGAGACCTTTACCCTTCAGAGGGGTTCTCATTCAATAATGAAAAATACAATTAATTAAAAACGAAAAACGAATAGAAAAATAATATTAAGAATAAACAAAATAAAATGTAATAAGAACATTATAAATATCTAATGTAATAATAACAAAAAAAAATGTATAGAGTAATAAAAAAAAAATGTATTAAATTATTATATTATAAGATAAAATGCTGTTATAATTTGTAAATAGGCATTGTAAAAATGAGAAATAATAAAAGGCTTATTTATTTATTTATTTTATATATAATAAGATATACGAGTATGTTAACCACTATAAAACATACCTACACCGTATTCACAATAATCAATGTGTTATCAACTTTGTTCCCATTAAAGGGCCGGAAAAATAATTATTCTCGCAATAAAACATGACCACAATCGTTCCGTTATCACGATTGACCCTACCAGAAACCGCATACTATCTCGAAAATAATTATATTTATACCATTTCACTAACAAATTATTATTTTAAAATTAATTTTACTGGTTATCGTCTATGGTAAAAATTCGACCATAATATAGCGTACAAAGTTTTTTTTGCAAGGGTTAATATTAATTACATATAGATATTATTATTTGTATTGTTCATTGTAAAAATATTAAACGTTGTAGACGTAAGGAGCGTGAAATAGTACGATAAATAAAGTCTTCGACTGATCGATGGTATTGGAAATAAAACAATTTCCCAGAATGTTTTATTGGCAACACTAAAGCTCCTCAAGAACTATTGAACAAGTAAAAATAAAGAAAATCGATTGACAAATACAGTAGAAAAAGCTATAGAATTATTCTGGTTTCGCCTATGTCTATACTCTATACCAATATTATAAAGGTGAAGAATTTGTTTGCTTCTTCGCGCTAATCTCGGGAACTACTGGTCCGATTTGAAAAATCCTTTCAGTGTTAAATAGCTCATTTAGTGAAGTAGACGCATCATCACGCTTAAACTAATAGGAGCGAAGCACCAATGAAGAATGTTTCAACATCGAGGTGTTTTTCCTTTTCAGAGCTTCCGCTGCGTGTAAGCGTTAGCCCAAAGTAACTATTCCACGCCGACGAAGTCAAATAAAATCGGCAGAGTGCCTTAAGCACTCACCTTAGTAGTCCGGTGAAGCTGTTAAGTCCTTGCTAGGTCATTAGCGTAGTCAGTTCAAAAAACAAGCGGGCGATGTCGCGGACAGAAACTAGTATAGATATAAATAAATTAACTAGCATCTGAACGCGTGAAGTCCACTGTTAATGTCGCTTTTTAGGTAGAGGTGAATTATACAAATGATGTAGAAATTTTTTATTGAGATATTTAAATATTCTTTTGAGTTGATTGATATGAGGTTGGTAAATTCCAAGACCGTTTGACTGACCACCACGGAAATTGATATACCTAAGTTTTTTTTTACGGATATTTTATGGTATAGCGTAATAATTAACTCAATATAACTCGCCACTAGGTGACGCTGTATCACTATAGCTTTTACACCCTTCAACAGATTGTCGTGAACATAACGACGATAGATACTTAAACACGATTCATATTTATAATATATTAATTTTGGTATAAAACCGTTACTACTGTTTTCAACAAACAAAACAAACTGAACTTCACATCAAAATAACGTATCGACATAAGACTATGACCATTCGACGCAGGATGTTTCGTTGATTTTTCTAGGCTATTTATATTTTGGATTCGCTTCACCCTTTACCATTTTTTTTTCTAATAACAAACGGTAAAGGGCACCTATACGATAAAAATATGACTGACAAAAATAATACCGCCTCGATATAGTAAGTCGTTAGATTTCAACAAACAAATAAACAAATATTTATCCGCTTCAGATATCGGGTCACGAACAATTGATGAAAAACAAGTTACGTAAGCCTCGCTCAGTCCGCGCATAAGAAATCACAACTGTCCGTCGCGTCGGTAAAATGTCTAACACAAAACGGAGGTCAAATAAAAGTCACACACTCATGCTTATGAGAACCTGAACTGTACAATAATCAACATAATATATAAATTCTAGCTGATACAGCCACGCGTTGCTGTGGCTCAGTTATTATAAGTAGAATAAAAGTTTTGATAAACTATTTTCAAAATTTAAAAGAGCCGCCATCTATGAATTATCTATAACATTCGGGGTTTTTTTTCAAACTGACTACGCTATTCACCTAGCAAGGTCTTAACTGCTTCACCGGACTACATAACATTCGATCCTACAGTGTTACAATTAGTGTTAAACTTACAATAACAATAATCAACATTGACAATCTTTTAATATGTAAATAAAAATATTGAGGTCATTAATCAAAATATAAATTATCCTGTCCTTCAATTTGGACCAAATTATACATAAATGCCAACTTTCATAAAGATCGGTTGAGCTGTTTCGGAGTTCATCGTGGACAAACATCGTGATGCTGGATTGTTATATATTAAAGATATAAGTATACAACCATACATTTTAACAGAGTCTGTAGGTAGTAGAGCTCAGTTAATTATATCGTTGTGTTTCAAGGAAAACCAGCGAATTATGACTGAAAAAGCTCGTAACCGTGAGAATGGTTTTATAGTTTTATTGTAACTACGTGATTCACATTAAAAAATATCATGATGGTATTTTTCTCTTTATTCTTCTTCTTCATAATACCAAATACTTTATCATAATTTTAATAAAACGGGTCAGCTAGTTATCTATGTAAAGACAATTAATTCACTTGCCGAATGTATGTAAACGCATCGGTGTTGAAAGAAATATGCACTTATTTAGCTATTTTTCTTTGTTGTTGTTTGTAATTACAAGCAGACGGTTTCTATGAAAGAGAATATTTGAAATATCGGAAAAGTGTATATTTTTGGTTAAGAGATTCTCCAAATAAAAAAGTGAGACACAAGCCAGTAAGGAGATCTTAAAAAATATATTGCCAGACTGACGTTCAATCATTTCCATAAACATTTCAATTTTTAACATACTTGTATACTTGTGAAGGACCAATATGGTTTCATTTTCTTCGCTAATAAATCTGTGCGAAGCCGGGGCGGAGAGTATAAAAATTAGTAGAATGTAAAAATGCTATAACAACATTGGTTTAAAAACATACATTCACGTGGACATTTGCTAAGATACCGAAAATGTTGTTGTTTTTATGAATGAATTATTATTCTAACTTACTTTGATTTAATATTTGAATTAACTTCATTCTCGTGAAAGTAGTTTTGTGTTTCATGAAAGCTAGGTATTTTATCTGGATTCATTGTGAACTGTCTTTTTTAAATTATAATTTTATTTTGTATTACTTAACCCATACAATTTTTTTATCATCTCGAGTTATCGCTGTTTAATTTCAACATAAATAATTAATCCTTTGAGACAATCACCTCAGAAGTTAGCCCAGATAACCAATAGACACTTCGATTTTATTTATATGTATATATTATCTACAGATAATCTTCCTAGCAGGTTTCAACTACAAGGACTAAACTCAGGGGCTGGAGTATAGAGTAACAAAGCTACGAGTTTCATAACTCTATGGGTTGCGGTGTTTAACTCATAAATGACTGTAGTAACTAATATTAGCCGTGAATTTACGAGCACAAATAAGTAAACAGGTTAAGGTGTCGTTATATTTTATTTTTCGCGGTGTTCCTGTCTATAATCTAAGTCGCGTCTTCTTTGTTCCTTAAACACGTTCACTCTCTTCTGAACAAGTAACCTCCTTTTGTATATAAGTACCTCATAGGTACATATGTTTTCTTTAATTATAATTAGCGTGTAAATTCAAAAATTGTAATTGAAATACAAATTTCAGCTACAGAAATATTATACGACTGTTGCCAGACGTAATAAAGAAAAACAATATACTTATATACTGTATAATGTACAAACAATACGTATTTAAATTACTTTAAGAGGCTTTGGAAAAATTTTAAAGCAAATAAGTACTAAATTAAATGTAGCATAAATCATGTCGTGACTTGTAAAAAGATATACCTAATGTGAATATTGCTACAGAATCTTTTACATTGCTAATAATAACTAATTGCTTCCCGTGACTTAGTTTTAGTGAAAAAGGATTTGTTTTCACTCAACCTCTAGAAACATATTATCAATTTTGTATTCCCTATGTAACATTTTCCTGCTTAACCGCTAAAGTAAAAGCGTAACCATATAAAGCCTAAATTATAATATGAAAAGTCCTCGGTTTGCCTGTAAAAATGTCTTTAGTTCGTTTCAGAAGTTAATCTGTTGATACAACAGACAGCTGAATTTTATTATATACATAGTACAGTAAGTATAGTTGCACATACCTTACGTATATACAGTAACGCTACATCTCTTTGAGAGTCAATTTTGGGTCTAAATTTTTGTATAAAAAAAACATGATGAATTTATATAGCACTAGCCGACCCGTGCCCACTTCGTTGGGCGGTAATAGGCATTATCAAGCTACAACTTTTTTCTAGAACTCAATCATATATCTCTCATCGTTCGTAAGAAACGTTTTCCTTCGACCATTTTTTCTCCGACTCCCAGATATTATCCCCTACAACCTCACAAACTTTACCCCTTTATAATATTATTAGTATAGATAATATAATTAGTTAATAGATTCTGCCCGCGACTTCGTACGCGTGGAATAGTTATTTTGGGCTAAGACGCAGCGGAATCTCTCAAAAGGAAAAAAAGCCCCGATTTTAAAACATTTTTCATTGTTTCCTGAGATTACCCCTTACAACGTCACAAACTCACAAACTTTACCTCTTTATAATATTAGTATAGAAGTATATATAGATAGTATAGAGTAGCGGGCCCGTCGAACGTTCTCCTGTCCTCATAATCAAAAAAAAAAAACTTGACAAATTAAATGCCTAAACCTTCCTCATGGATCACTTTAGCAACTGGTGAAAACAGCATGAAAATCCGTTCGGTAGTTTTTGAGTTTATCGCGAACAGACAGACAGACGTGGCACAGGAATTTGTTTTTTATAATATGTAATGACAGTTTCAATATAGCTGTGTAACCTTATAGTGTGCGCTTGGCGGGCTACCATTCTATGACAGAAATCGATCGACAAACATCTGTTGACAATCTTGTCAGCGTTCCCAGATACATTTCTATTACAATAGCAAGACCTAGTGCCGACATTGTGTCTCAACGGTCTTTTGTCTCTGTACGGTGCAATAACAATAACAAACGACAAGAGATCTGCAACCCATCGCAGGTTGCTACATCACCTAATTTAAATTGGTAACACTATCGGCTGACCGTGAAATAAAACATTGCAAGTGAACCTAAACCTGAGAAATGTTTTTGTAGGACCGTCGTATGTCGAAAGATATAGAATTGTGAATTTCTGCGACATCGAAATCGTCAATACGTTGTGGCATGGTGATTATGCCCGTACCTTCTTTTGAGAAGATGCCTATAGCACTACAGTCGGTCTCTTACAAGCTGATGTGATGCAAGCCTCACTAAGACTACATCATAATGATGGTCGCAACTCAGTCGAATATAAATCGCTTATACACTGTTAGATATAAGTACACCGGCAGACCTGGGAACGCAACCCGCCTCTAGCGAGTATGTTCCTATCCTACCTATATGATTAAAAAACCCAATATTGACTAGAGTAAATAGAGATTCCAGAACATTCTCCCATTTAGAATCACAATGAAAAGAAATAATAAAAACAATGTAGCTTCATGCAGTGTAGATGGTCATAGAAAGTTATCATGCGGATCGTGTTCGAGAAGTAAACAACTCACTTATGATCCGGCCATTGTGTTTCGTAACCTTTCCATTATTTCGTACAAATGTCGCGCGTAGAATACGTAATTACAAAGATTATCACATCATATCGTGTTTACACATAAAGGACAGGGTGAATTAAATGAATCTTTACATTAGTAAAGTTTGATTTGTTTATTTTTTTTTCTCGAACTGACTACGCTATTGACCCGGCAGGGTCTTCACAGCTTCACCGGACTACCAAGGTTGGCGCTTAAGGCACACAACCGATTTGGGTTTTAGGTAACATACACAAGGGTGCACGCACACCTCGGCTTGGGCTGTTACCTGGAAAAAGACGCGTCTGACCTAACTAACTATTCTAAGCTATTCATACATATATACATTTGTGAACCATACAATCGAAATTGCATGATTCACAAATGAATACGTGTATATCGGATTGAAAGTAAAGTTTGATTCGAAATATAAACCTATATATTTAAAAAAATGGTGCGTGTATTATTGTGTGTACACACGCAAGAAGAAAGAAGAATTATTTATTGTGTTGTTTTAGTTAAATATAATGTCAAATTACTTACAGGCATTCGTTCTTCTATTCCACCGATGGGGAAGTTCATGACGGACCTGACAGTCTGTGCGCCATAGAGTTTATCGTCTGGCACGTCGAGTTCGCCGAAAGTGTCTCGTTCCTTCCTCTGAAATAAAATCATAAAATATATAAAACGACACTGACAAAGAATTATGGGTCTTATAAAAATCTATACCAGGTGTTAGGTTAAACACTCGCAGTACTCTAGAATATAATACTTCATGGTCACATTTAACATATAAAATAATAATATCAAAACAAATACTAATAATCAACAAAGATAAACTTAGTTAAAGTTTTTTCTAAGACTTTTCAAATTATTGATATAAACGAAATAAACCTAGGTGCAATGACCGGTGCCATAATCTGCAACGGTTCCCCCTCAGTTAACAGATTTTAGTACTATTATAATATAATTAAAAATTGATAAGACAGATTAATACATATATCAACAGGAGCTAGTAACTCCGCGGTCTTTGTTAATTTTCAATTGTATAATAACGTTCTATCCATATAAATCTCATCGATTTGTTTTCATTTAGTAAAGATGTCCTTACTTGTGCGGGTTTATCAAAACTAGCTATATAATAGCAGCTTACTTCGCTGGATGATAGTAACCGTGCTCCAATTTGCGCAGCATATTGACTTAAGCATGCTCACAAATACACGTGATGAAGTGTTATGAAATTAAAATAATGTAACACATAAGTCAAATTACAACATTCATTTCGTTCCTTTTAACCTTTATAAACCGGTATCTAAATATAAATAGGCGCTGAAGACAAAACAGTTTAATGCCATTTTCTCTTCTGTTTATCAGTCGATTTCTTTTAGTAACAGTTGACGAACTTTAGTGAATTCAAGAAAAAAACTGAACATAGCTTCTTTTTCATACCATTGTCAAGTGTTTATTTGCATGAGTAAAGATACTGATAATACTGCACGCTCCTTACGTCAACAATCTACTGTATTTGCAGAATACTAAATATAGATAATAATATCTATACATTAACATATGAAGAAAAGAGGTTTGTACTCCTTATTATAGTAGAATTTTATCGACCGATGTATTTTTTCTTTATGTCATTGGTGGCAAACGAACAGGTGGGTCACCTAACGTTAAGTGATCACCACCGTCCATGGACACTAACAACACCACAGGTGTCGCAAGTGTGTTGCCACCCTTTGGGGGGAAGGGTTAGGGGAGGGAGAGAGGAGAGGGGAGGGGAGGTGGGCCTCCGGCGCTCTCACTGACCGAACGACACGCAACAATGCAAGCACTGTTACTTCACGTCGGTGTTCTGGTACTATCCCGAGCGAGCCGACCCATTCATGCTAAAACCAGTAATAGTTTCAGGGTGGCCCTACCACCATCAAAATCTATATTATATTAATAGACAAAGATGAAAAAGGTCAGTAACTTTTTATCCTCTATTTGTCAAACGGGTTATCTTTATTGTTTTATTTAGCAGACCAGCTTAGTGTTATCAAATTAAAAAAAAAAAACTATTCGTCATACATCTACTAATCTATATTTGTACAGAAAAAAGTCGAGGCAGCCTCAAGGACTATCAACAGAAGTGAAAACTCGAAAGAATGAAATAATTTCGTACTCTTTTTTAAGTTTATTTTTTTTTAATTAATTATAGCGTGAATGACAATATTTTAATTTTATAATTGGTTTATTGAAATTATTAACATTAGTGTGGTTTTCATATCTATTGGCACTCGGAGCAATAATTATATACATTTTTATAAAGTCTATTCATCAACGAAACGTATGATGAGCTGCAAAATACCAATATACCATCACACAGGCCTCTATACTACGCGTCGCTAATCTGACGCAAGCCTCGCAAGCGCAATACCACCGGTCACGGTTACTCGCATGTCATGACGCGAAATTATAAATTTATCTCCTGCCAACAATACCGATCATCGCGCCTAAAGAAGTTTTCACATGAAAAAACGTAATATTATTGGAACTTAAATCAATAGATTATGATCGCCTTTCGATCAAATTGGCAACAACTAGTTTTACTTATGAAACTCACAAGTTTTTCATCACAGACGTGTGTTTGTCACACATGTAGCAGTGACATTAAATGACCCTGTGTATCCCTTTATAAACATGTAACATGTCTAGTTTGGTTTATCGTATTTTATTGTCATTTAGTATATTTCAAATACTTTTGTGATATAAGTTACGAGGAATACGAAATGTTTTAACTCGTGTTTTTTTCGTTACAACTGGATATCATGTTAATAATATTAGTTATTGGCGTGAACAGTTAAGTTAAAATAAAGGTGTTATTTTAAACAAATGTTTTAGTAACCAAAAAAGACTACTAACATTATCTGAACTATTTCAAGCAGTCACAATGTCTAAGTAAAAAAAAATAACTATTCATAATATTTGAATGTAGGTATATTTACTAAACATTCTAATTAACAGGCGATATTTTTATTTACTCTAACTTTTACATTACGAAGAAAACTTACGAGTTAAAATAAATTATTTGAAAATGAATTGTATAAGAAAACGACTCAACAAGGTATTATAAATAATATGTAAATAGAAACAGACAAAAAAGTCAACCATTACGAGACTAATTAACAAATACATATATTTAACAAATAAATAAATAAAATAACCTTTTTTGTTTGAACTGTATCTCAAAATAAAACTGCAATAAACTAATGCTCATGGTTTAACTATTTTTATATACATTTTAATATTTTATAGTTTAGTACTCGTGAGAAATAGCGCTGGAATGTCTTCATGCCATTCAACTCTGAAGTTCTAAAAATGTTTTATATATGTACAGATTATAATTATAAGTTATATTTTATTATTCAGAAATATTTAAAATTACTTTAAAAAATAAATAGTTGAACTTATAACCTATAATATATATGCAGAAAATAAGACTTCCGAGACATACCTATACATATAAATTGTGATATAACGACTATACACACAAAATAATTTATAAACACTTGTAAATAACCCCTAAAATCATAATTTCAACTTAAAACTTATATGAAACATTCATAACAACTAAACAAATAATAAGTTACAAGATGCTTTATAATTATCAAACATTAATATCACGTAAAATTGTGTTAAATATCGTTGTTTAGAATCTTACCATTTTAACCGGCTTGCCATCTGGCTCCATACAGGTAGTGCACGCCATTTTAAAAATAATATAAAACAAACACGATGAAAAACGAAATAAATAGATGAGAAAATACAATGCCGCGTTGACACAACTGACCCGCCGCCAAATAATATATGGTTTCTTTTTTTTATGTCACGTTTAAAAAGTGAACAACCTGCCAGTTACAAAAAAGGTTTGTAAGGTGCACCAATGACGGAGTACAAAACGTCGGAGTCTAGAGGGCTACCGTTATTTCCGAATGGCAAAACGAATATGAGGCCACGTCGCGAATCGAAAATGGTATAAATGAAACCGGTCCGTTTCCCCTCCTCCGGTGAATAGTGTGTGATCGTGCGGTATAAACAATTTATAATTATTTTATTATGTCAAACGTTAACTGTGCGCCCGCATCGAAATCCACGATTGTACTGATATTTCTAATGCAAATATTGTCTTATCTATTTAGTTATTGTAATTTAAGTCATAATTTGCATAACGTTTTGTGTAGACTGTAAGACAAAATCATCTCCTTCATGTACAATTTGACAAAATATATAGAAGAAACTGTTAATTTTTTTTATTGTTACAAGGTTTATACAAATAATTCATAGAACAGCCCGCTAATTAAGTTTTCTCAACAGCAATGTAATACCAAAAATGGCTATACATGTAACTGCTTCAAAATGGAAAATTAAATAGGAAACGTATAAAGCAGTTCGGTCACATTGGCATCATTGTCTGAGTTGCCATTTCATAGACCATCAAGCCTGGTAAAGTTACCTCTACCAGATATCATGTAAAGTGAAATGTGTCCTTTTCGTTTTATACTCTCTCATAGGAAGATTTTGGTATTATAGACGGAACTCGTGTTACTTTACTAGTGTTTGATTATGGCTAATATATAATATGAAATTACCATGTTTAATACAGTGTCAGCCTCTTCATATACCGTGGTTTAATGAATGTAACCTAAACCGACAATATGTTAAGGTAGCTTTAAGACTCCGTTCGGGGCACTATCCATCTAGACATTTTGCATACCTAATGAGGAAAGCAGAATCTCCCAACTGCGATGTATGCAGAAAAATTGAGGATGTGCATCACTTGATGATGGAGTGTGCCAAGAACAGCATCGAAAGAGAGTCGTTGATAAGTAGTATAAAAAGTAGTTGCCAGAACATAGGTATTTGTCACAGCATCTTGGCTGAACCCTGTTCGGATGAAGCTAAGATGCTGTATGACCTGGTAATGATACCTCATCAGCGACTCTCATGATAGAGCTAGAAAGATTGGGGAACAATGGGGCTGATATGTTCAGTGGAATACAAGCCCCTATAAACAATGTAAAAAAAAAGACAATATTTATACATTTCTACTTCTGCTTTGCTATTGTGGAATATGTAATTAATTGACGGATATCCTTTGATAACTATTATATCTTGATTGTGTACATTATTTAAAAAAAAAAAAATTTAGCTTGTTCATTTAGCATCAGCTATGTTTTCCAATATCGAGTTTTGTATATATACATATAATCAGAATAAAAAAAAGTGCTTCAATAATAATATTTGTTCATCTATGAGCTATTTTCAAATCACACTCAATCAAAAACAAGTTTTTTCTCCAGTTTGTGTTTAGTCAGATGATCCCGTTTATGTTAAGGCGGTAGGCTAGTTAGTTAACAAAATTAACATGTGAAAGGAGTGATGGAAGAGAGCTTCACTAAATGTGGTAGGGTATTGCAGGCAATCTATACTGAATAAAATTCTTTGGAAAGTGTTTTCCATATAATGCATACACAAATATAATGTTTAATTTATATTATGGAGGTACTAGGTGTTGAATTGATAACATGTTGTTCTTTTTGCCTAGACGAGTTGTAAAGTGAGAGAGTAATTCAAATGAGAAAAAGTCAATCAAGGGTCCAACCTTATGTGACCTTGCTAATACAAACCACCTGCACTTACAAACTGCCAGTAGAATAAACAATTAAAAGAGCATAGTAGGAATACACATACATAATATTAGATATTATAACATTGCATTACAATTTGGTAATCACAGATTACAAAATCACCACATCACAGGTGAAAATTCTCAAAACCTTTGGATATTATTTTCTGAACAAGTAACAGATTAGCAATATTTCTTATTATTTGAAACTCATTGCATTCTAAATATCATTTATATTTCTAAAAGCAAGACAAGACCAATATTGCCCATTTACATAGAATTAAAAACCTACTTTTTTTTTTCGAACTGACTATGCTATTGACCTACTAAGGTATTAACAGCTTCACCGGACTACTAAGGCGAGCGCTTAACGCACTCAGCCGATTTTATTTGACAACTAGTTCAAGGGTGCATGGCACACCTCGGCTTGGGCTGTTGCCTGATACATGCAATTCGCAACCTATCTGAGCTAAGCTAACTATTCATACATATATGAGTTGTTGAAACATATATGTGTACCAGGCATACATACCTCAACAACTCTTATATATATTATACTTATTATATATTCTTATATGTATGGGATAATTTTCTAAACTATTTCAGTTTGATAAGGGAACCAAACAACCATCTCATGACTCTTAACCCTATTGTTTTAGAAAATTGTCATCTGGCATGAATTTGTTATTAGTATTATGCCTCTTCCGAGTTCTAACACAGTATCAATAATACTGCATGTTATAGTCCATAACACTGCCACATTAATCATAAATGGCAGCTCTCCAAGTACATTTGTAAATATTTACATTTGTAATTTGATTTGTTTATCAGATTAGCACCCTCTCCTTACCTTTTATACTTCAAACTCCTTCAAAGTCCTAGACATTTGAAGAAATAGTATCAATATAAGATACAAATAATTCCATAAGCTTATATTATATTGGACAAAAATTGTTTCCAGCTTGAATGATATTGCTTTCAGATTTTACGCTTGTCAAAACATTTATTTTTATGCTAAGCTATGATTTAATTCATTTTCAAATACCTTTTAAGCTCGTACAACAGCACAAAACATAAAATAAGCATACATATTGTATATCAATACAAGGAAGCAGAAACACTCTTGCTCTTATGATAAAATTATTTAATACTAGCAGCCACCTTCCATTACAAGTAACTGTAACAACCTATACAGTACAAAACAGAATAGCTCTCAAATGGTGGGATTTTTTCCAACATACTTAACACTTATTATTTAGAACAATTTAAACAATATCTTTATAAATTACAAGCTGTGCCTGTGACTCCGTTCAGGTGGCAACTAATGTAAAAAAACAGTGACCAATAAAATCAGCTGAATATATTAAGTCCACATACTTATCTACTTTTCTCTAGTAATTAAGTTGCATCATCATTAAATTTACAATGACTTTTGATAGGGTGAGACAATTTTAATTAAACCATATGAGGATGTGCATCACTTGATGATGGAGTGTGCCAAGAACAGCATCGAAAAAGAGTCGTTGATGAGTAGTATAAAAAGTAGTTGCCAGAACATAGGTATTTGTCACAGCATCTTAGCTGAACCCTGTTCGGATGAAGTTAAGATGCTTTATGACCTGGTTATGATACCTCATCAGCGACTGTCATGATATAGCTAGAAAGATTGGGGAACAATGGGGCTGATATGTTCAGGGGAATAAAAGCCCCTATAAACAATGTAAAAAAAAATATATATATATAATAGTATGATTTTTAGTGCAGTTATAAAAAACAAAAATTAAGTAATACTATACTGTATATGGGGATTCCAAATTTGAATCAGGTATAAAACTATTACTGTAATCCTACTTTCATAATTTTATTGTTATTGACCTAGCAAGGTCTTAACAGCTTCACCGGACTATTTACTCTCATAAAGTGGGTGATAGCATTTCTCTTATGAGTGCTAAAAGTTACCAGGAGATTAATTTTAAAAAAATCAGAGAAAATTATCTATTCAAGTTGAGTGATTTAAAACTGACAAATGACTTATGACAGTTCTATGGAAATTTTAAAATGTAGTTGCAAACTTTAGTTAAATAGCTATTACAATTGTGTTATAAATTTACACTTTTTTAGTTCACTAATTAGCTTTTATTTTTTGATCATAACTTTGTTTACTTATGTGTCATATCACACAATGTGTGATGTTTGAAACTGTGAATTTTTAATACATTTTTGGAAAAGACCCATTTCTTTTTTCACAAAGTTCGGGGTGGGCCAAAAAGTTTGTAAGCCTATTTTATAACTAAAGAATACAATAGTTTGTTGGCGGTGATTTACAAAATCACGATTTTTTTACATTCTCATGTTAACTTTATAAATATTCAGTTTATATCATTGTAACTTTTGTATCAGTCTCTTTTTACAAAACTATCCATACTTATACAGAAGTTATTTATTTTACTAAGTCTAAACGGTAAGTAAATGTCCTGTTACTGTTATAATTCAAATGAAACTGATAAACACAGACCGAAACATGGTCAGTGTTTTCATTGCTGCATTGCTATTAAAATTACGTAGTAATCAACTTATTTTATGTACAATTACAAGTAAATAAATATATAAATTTATGAATACTAAGAGTACCCAAGTAACCAAAATAGTTTTTTTTATTTTATTTCATAGACCGGTTATGCAACTCACCGCAATGACATTTGTAGTTGATAAATTGCATTTATCAACAAGACGAACGACACAGCGGAAGTTCTTCGAGGAGTTAATCAATGCAGAAGATACTTTAAACATAGTTAAGGCCATCTTGTATTGAAAGTTCCCTTATAAAAATATAAACTTTCACCCTAACGTGTTATGAAAAAATCAGCAACATCAAATCTCAATTTCGAACGACACCACTCTTCTGTCAACGTCAAGTGAAAAATAGAATATGTCAAACTCTCTTGAAATAACTTTGTCTCTGCTTAGTTCGAAAGAAGAGTACACGTTTATTCGTTATATCTAAAAATTATTACAAATTGTGTAAAGTAATTCAATAAAAATATATTTAAGTATATAGTTTGTTTTTCTTAAATAAAATCAAAGACAATAAAAATAATACGTATAATATTTGTGTCAGCCATTACATCTTCGTGTATTCGAAGTATTTGTAATATATATTTATAATGTTTTCTACAAATAAAATACAACGAATTATTTGTGACACCATCACCGTGACTCGTCCTTGTATTCCTTGATATTTTACCATGTTATCATTGATTTCCGCAAAATTTGAAAGGATTACTTTGAAGAAGTATATTATTATTTGATTACAATAGATTATGCCGTAGGAGAAGTCAATACCTACTTTTGTAATATAAATGATAAGTGGTTTAATTTTTTCAAAAACAGATTGAGTTTACAATCAGGTTAATCAAATAAAAGTGGAATTATCTTCACTCTCACTAGTTCACTTGTTTTAAGTTTGATAATTAAAAATCCATTAGTGGAAAAATATTAGCTCTAAATATCTATGGTACAAATATTTATCACCTGTAACACATGTAACCATTCGCATACCTATTTGAGATAATTTCATTCTAAAACATTTTTAACAGATACTTATCACAAATATTATTATAAGTTTACTTTGTTTTATTGTAATATTATCCTTTGGTACGTGTTTTGTATAGAAAATTTATAACTAATATTTTCATATACAATTCCTAATAATGAACGCATTTTAGTCTCAGTGCTGCCTCTTACGGCAAAATTGTCAACTACGTAGTCCGATCGGCAGCTTTCGGCTTTGCTCGGTTCAGTCACGCCTAGACTCGTTCATCATTCCACGGCGATGTACGAAGACTGATGCTCTTGTCGTGGACTTTTGTGCAGAAGTGCTATTTTACTGTATAACGGGCTTTGATATTGAACATAGTTATTTTTATAAAAATGATGTTGTGATTTTAATAGCCGCTTGTGATGTTTAGTGTTTCGATTGCATTTTAAGTGAATACTTATACAAGGATTGTGTGGTGTAATAGTGTTAGTCTGTAAAATATCCTGGATTCTGAAGGATTGCATTTATACGTCCGAGAACTATTCAATAATAAGGTAAGTCGGTTTATCAATATTGCTGCAGATAATTCGTAAGAACGCGTGGCGCTCAGAATGGCTTCCGTTTATCGACTCGTGTGCGTGGTAATGGCTGACTTTCTTTTCTTTCGAGGGAACAAGATACCTAAAAAAAAAGATATCACGCGCAATTGGGAGAATAAACGTATTATTGTGTGTAATAGGTATTTTTTTGTCGTATGTGGGCTGTACATGTTGTAGAGTGGGTGTTAGTAATTTTGTTTAGAATGTTGAATGTAAAGATACGTTGCACTGCGGACAGAATGACCGACAAGTCGAGCGCGGTCATGTCCCGTGTACCTACATCGAAGGCATGTAATTTAGTAGACGAGTGTAGTCTATTATCTGTCCTAAACAAAATGAAAAAGGTGTAAAATGAATTCAGTATAATTTCATTTCAGATACCGAATATTCTTAAATAATTTCAGTTTTTTCCTGATTATAGTAAGAAATAATGTTAAACAATAAATATATGTAAACATTAGCCAGCATAAATGTTACAATGTGCTAATTAGATGGGCTTGAATGTCTTAGTATTGTTGGAAATGTGTATATAGAAATAGTAGTATGTTTACTTTGATTATAGTTTTGCATGTTTTAGAATAATAACTATAAAAATCTATACTTGTAGAAGTAAATTTGCATTGCACATTGGTAGTAAGATATTTCAGTGAGGACAGCTGTAAAAATATTAGTTACTTTTATTTAACCCAAATTATTTTTAGTTGATCTTGCAATAGCTTTCAAGGCCTTTAGTTTATTATTCACAGTCAAATCACTTTTGTTGTATGAAATTTTATTATTTCATATTTTAACCTTATAAAGAATATAAAATGGTTTAAAATGTATTCAAATGTAAAATATTTTTTAAATAAATGTATTCTTTGGCCAGTTCATTTATATGGATATAGTGATTATGTAAATTGTGAACAGGCCTAGAAATTAAAGTTTCAATATATATATTTTCTTCTATCTTGGGTTTGTTCTTGGAGAACATGCCACCATCATTGACAAAAAATGTGCTATAATGATTATGTACTATGGAACAGGTCTAGAAGATAGTTTTAAAAATAATTTAAGTTACATAAATTCCATTCACAGAATATGTAGCTTTAATGTAATTATGCAGATATGGAAATATACATAGAAATAACTCCACAAATTTTGATAATTCAGTATTCCTTGATATAAATTCTGATTTATTACAACTAATGAAGAACTGATAAATGATTCTGTATATAAAATTTAAATCTTTTTACCTGAAGCTTCTTGATCTCAAACAAGTAAAGGACCTTGCATTGAAACTTAATTGTAGCCATTTTGATTACATGTATATACATTTATACAAGTTTTTAAATACATATATTCAATTTATTATGTATGTATACATACTTCTGGAAGGTTATTTATGTGAGCAAAACATAACTGGTTGAGATATTGAATATAATATGAATTTAATAATTTTATTTACATATTTAATAGTATTCTGTTATTCATGAACCAATTTTTGATACAAGTACATTAACTTTGTTTTGTTGGATATCTAGATGGTAATTAGATGACTAAATATATCTTTTTTATCTATTCACTCGACAGTGCTCTTTATAAAGATCTGTAGTCAATAATTAGGTAGTTGCTGTATGTATATAAAATCCTCTAGTATTTTCCTTATATTTCAAACATACATTAAATTTCAGTATATTAAATTAATCTTGGTTTGAGCTATTGATAATCTCTATTATATATATATATATATATCTAGACTGACTGTAATTAGATAAATATATAATAAGCTACAAATTTATATAACTTGCATTAGTAAGAAGTCTATCGTCTCCTTTCCTGTTTTGTAAGTGCAAAATTTTGAGCGTGATTTGTGGATGTAGATCCAAAATCAGTAGATTGATGAATAGTTTCATTTGAGTGAAAAGAAATTTGTAATAAAGGAAGAGAAATGAACATATATATGTATACATGAAATACTTGCATTACATCTAAGCATATGAGTAATGATTATTACATTGTATTCTTTGGTGGTTTTGGTAATAAAAAATATTGATAAAAACAGTATTAACATAGGCATAAACACTTTATTGATCAGATTAGCAGTCAATGTTTAACATAGTTAAAGCATAAATCATACATATTGTCTCATCATATCTACTGTGGTATCATTTCTACATAATGCTTTTATCAGGTTTCAACTTGTTTCTGATTTGTCTAAATCAGCTTTAGTCCAGTGTAGCTGTTAAGACCTTGATAGGTTAATAGGGTAGGCAGTTTGAGAAAAAAATAACCAATTCAGCTTATTTTCCTATGAAACATTGTTTTTTAGATATAAACAATACTGTATAAGAGATTTTATTATAAATAGCTCTGCCAGCGACTTTGTCCGTGTGGAATCTAATGTAAAAAACCAGTGACTAATAAAATCATCTGTATGTATTAAGGCTATTTCTTATCTACTTCTCTAAAATTACGATAACTTTTGATAGATTGCACCGATTTTAATGAAATCAAGACTAAATGTTACTATAGGATATGCTTTGAGTTTTTTAGTGATGTTCTATCGTAAACACGGTACTTTAGCAGTGATGCATGTTCCAACAAACAGACAGATAAACATTTCTAAAAATAATTAAAATCTATTTTATTACTTATTCTGAGACATCTACAACAATTTTTTTCACTAAAATCTAAAAAGTACAGGTACCTCGGGTTTACATTCTTATTATATATATATATATATATATAGATTTATTTATTTTATTATAAACCTGGCACAGTATGTCTCATGACATTATTGTTGATGCGTGCTTTGTACTGCATACAATTGTTACCTTTTCCATATCCAATTCCATTCCAAGTTGATCATTAAATTATTTGAAGTCCTATATTCTTTAAAATGTTTTCTCTTCTTCCTGGAAACACTTTCATTTAGTCCTTGTCTGTGTAACTATGCCGAATGTAAAAAGTGTAAATTACAGAATCAATAAAAAATTTAGTTTACATTTTGTTGTAATTTAAGTAATATTATGTTGATATAAAAGAATATCTAGTGTAAGTACTTATATGGTATAAGAAATTCTTTATAGTTCATTGTCTTCTGATCTTTACTGTTATCTGTACAGATCTTTCCATTGTTCTGGTCGTGGAGAAATAAAAGTGAGAGGGTTTATTATGGAATAATGTGTTTTATCTTGCGCAGTACTTTTACTGTGGCTTTAACTAAGATGAACCATTTATATGACTATTTAGAGGCAACTTTAAAAGTTTAGTTAATGTAATATTATTATAATTTCAATAAAATTATGACTGCATAAGAATTATACTAGATTGTGAACAATCAATATTAATATCAATATTTTTTTACAATAATATCCTTTTAAAAGTCCATCTTTTTAAAGTCATTGTTGGTTAGTTAAAGTGCAGTAAATGGTTTTGTTCCATTTATTTCTGGTTAAAAATACCTTACTTTTTACTCCGTCACCACTGTGGCTGGCTAACAATAATGATTTGAGCTTGAAGTTCAATGTCAGAGATTATTTTAAAAATGAGACATAGACAAAATACTTAGCAAAATACCACTTAATTGTTTATTACTACTTTGAATTGTATATCCTTCAGAAAATTTTACTTTAATGTATAAAAAAAATTTTAGATTCTTATATTATGATTGTTAAAATGGAGAAATAAAATGTACTAACATAATAACCAATCGGTCGATAACTTGAATCATAGCAACGAAACTGGAACTGGTTATCTATCTGGTACTAAGAGTTGGTCAGTAACACTAATTGTAAACCTAGACAACCTCATAAGACCCACTGTACAATTTCTTGGTAAGCTAACATGTAGCATTTAGGCTGAAGGTGGAAAAATAAATCATCTCAAAAAAAGCCCAGTGTATAATATAATCTACATTCAAGGTATCACACCATCTGTAATCTCACCAAATATTGTGATTAATGCCAAATTATTCAATAAAAGTTTCTCTAAAAAAAATCTTTCATTTAAAACTCGGGATCATTTAAAGCCTAATGTGCATTTAAATGAATAAGAGATTAAAAAAAATATAGGTCCAGTTTTTAATTTTTTTTTAAAAGATGCTAAAATGCATGGGGAGAGGAACATGTAAAGACACTGTATAACATATTGAACACTTAAGTTTTTAACTCATTTCGATCATTATAACATGGACCTTAGAAGGGTAATACTATTTTTGGTTTAAAAAAAAGAATGAGTTTTCCATATGATTTATTACAATATTGATTTTTGATAAATAATACAAAAAATCATATTTTAGAATGAAAATTGCATTAGCAATAAAATATAGTTCAGTTTAACTCAATTTTATGTAGTTATTGCTATTGATTCTTAATATTCATATAAACACAATGTAGTTGTTGGATATTCTGTAATAAGAAAATGGTAATTTAAATAAATTGTTATAACATTTCTATTATTTAAATAGACATATCTATCCCAAAAAAATCACAATAACTCTGCAGCAGTAAACAAGTGACAACATATTTAAGTTTTTTTACTGTAATTACTGATTAGTAATTTTCATGGTGGTAGAGTATATTCTCATAGTGCTTAAATTAGTTTCAATCCTCAAGTTGAATGATGACATACTATTAGAGTGCCATGTACATTTTTAGGATGGGCACTTGCATAACAACAGTTTTCTTTACTTTATGGTTGTTTGAGTTGATTATAGTTCCAAGCAAAACCTTAGAAATAGAGAAAAAGAAATAACAATAGTACATAATAAAGTGAGTTGGAATAATCTCTGAGTTATTGATATGGAAAAAAAATTTTGATGTAGTAACACACATTTAACAATACTATATTCCTAATAACATTATCTGTATTTAACAAAATTTATAAATACAGATTTTTATTTGTGATGTATATTTCAGAGTTTTATATAGGCTCCATATCATTGAGCCTTTTCATAGGTGGTAAGCAGTAAGATAACATTTTACAGAGGTAAATTAAAATCGATAAAATAGGGTTCTTGAGGTAAAGTAGTAGGAAGACTGCTATAATTAAAAAATAAAAGAAAACATATCATTATTTCAGGTAAAAGAAATACATAATTCCTATCAAACAACAAACCATATCTATGAGAAGGAAGTCCTAGGCACGAACAAGCTAGTTAAAAATAAATTCTTTAAATTATATACTCTACATTGCAAATTAATAAAGTTTCTTGTGGTTTTTCAATTTCTTTAGTTATGTTTTCCAGTATTTATTTTAGTTACTTTAGAGGCCAGCATTATTATTACAAGTAATAATTCGCGCGATACAGTGACACAAAATCTTACATCACTGCGACAACATTACACATATCACCTCCACACACATGCACACATACACGCTTACACATGAAGGTGGAAGGGTTTTATTTTTTCCCTTATCAAACTGAAATAGTTTAGAATATTATTCAATACGAAATATATATAGGAGTTGTTGAGGTATATATGCTTGGTACACATATATGTTTCAACAACTCATATATGTATGAATAGTTATTTTACCTTAGGTTAGCTCACATAGGTCGCGAATTGCATGTATCAGGCAACAGCCAAAGCCGAGGTGTGCGCACCCTTGAGCTAGTTGTCAAAATAAAATCGGCTGAGTGCCTTAAGCGCTCGCCTTAGTAGTCCGGTGAAGCTGTTAAGACCTTGATTGGACAATAGCGTAGTCAGTTCGAAAAAAAAAAAATATTACAAGTAATAACCTTCATTATTCCTAAGAAATGAATAACATTGTTGAGGATATTATTCTTTATTACTATTGACAGTGGCAATGATTCGTCAGTTTTATCATTGCATATGAACCAACAAGCATCATATTGCCTATTGGTGAACCTATAGGTGTGAAAAGGAGAGACCACGTCGGTCACACTCGGTAGTCGTGATGCTAACAATGAACATTCATTTCATTGTCGTTATATTGTGTGAAATTGCAATAGGATTGAAAACAACATATTACTCAACAACATAATTGACAACCTTTTGTGACAACTGTTGTAAAATAAAATAACAGCTCAATTCATTACTGATATAAAGCTGCTATACTTATCTGTATTAACTTGGCGTATTCGCATGATTCATTCCCATATGCCTCCTAATATCGTCATAATGTGGCTTCTTCACACCTTTGTTCTATAAGTAAGGAGATATTACAGGTGTATATTAACTTTTATAGGTGTTAGAGCCAGTCTGAAGCAATTAATGGTTTCAATATGAATGGGTCGGCTTGTCCTGGGTAGTACCACCCTAGCATAGAAAATCGACATGAAGTAACAGTGCTTGCATTGTTGCGTTTTGTTTGGTCAGTGAGAGCGCAGGAGGCCTAACCCCCATCCCCTTCCCTTCCCCTCAAACACAGGCTGGCAACGCCCTTGCGACACCCCTGGTGTTGTTAGTGTCTATGGATGATGGTGATCACTTAACTTAAGGTGACCCATATGTTCGTTTTCCGTTCCATGACATAATAAATATGAAGATATAGTTGCTTGTGATTTGTTTGTCCATTATGGAGTACTTTTGTCAAATTATGTTATCCATCTATACTTATTTTATAATTTTATTCTGTTATCTCAGGTGGCAGCATGGTATGAATATGTTATGTTTTTAAATTTGAAATATGAATATTTAAAGAATAAATTTACATATTTATTATAACAATATTATCATAATAACATTATTTTCTGCTCAGAAGGACTGTTTGACAATCAATAGACTTCTATATGTTTAACTTTTAGGGTGTTTAAACTTTTGGTATGAAGGTAAACATTGAATGTTTTATATTACATTTAATATGTAATTTAAATATATTTTTTTACACAAATATATGAACTTTAACCTTGTCATTTGACAAGGAAGCATTTCTTTCCACATGCACACAAAATGGATAAGGACTATTTCTTTCACTTATTAATATATGCATATATAAATATATAAGGAATGAGTACATCAGGAGTAATAAATAGTAATAATAAATAATAATAATAAATAAATAGGTTATCATGGTATGGGCATTATGGTAGGTATATGTAGGTAGGTATATGGTAGAATATAACATTGTGAAAGGGTGGCAACGCACTTGCAACTCCTCTGGTGTTGTTAGTGTCCATGGACGGTGATGATCACTTAAAATCAGGTGACCCGCCTGTTCGTTTGCCACCTGTGACATAAAAAAAAACAACACTATTTGGTAAAAAAAAACAATAATATTGAAACTTAAAAAATAAGATTTATAATTAAATATCAACCACTAGACAACCTATAGTAATGTTTTTGGATCACATTGGGTGACCAGTAATATTGATAAAATTAATATGTGTTATTGTTCGTGGGATAATTAATTTGGCAGTTAATGAACTGAATTACAAGCATTTATTTTTACAAATCTGAGTTTCAATTGCATAGATTAGCACTTTCAAACAAACAACTTCTTGAGTTTTATATAAAGAATATTTACCTATAATCGGCACAGGGTGGTGGAGTCGAACTAGATTTACCATTTGTATGTAAAAGATAACTGTATTTTAAGTATGACGATGGGACGTTAAATCTATATTTACATTTTGTTTCAGATCTTGCGCACGAGTTCACATCGCTGTCACCGCACTATGAGAGTGCGCCCTACATGCTTATGATCTTTCATATAGAACGTGTACAATATTCTAAGCCCGCTGTGTACACAAAAATGGCACTTCTGTGAGTATAGTTCGATGTTATATTATCGATGTATTTAGTTATCCATTTATTTTTTTGTTTATGTTTTTATCGTTGCGCTACCACGTTCACTCCCTCGTTGCGAACAGCATGCCAAATTATTATTTTAGTTGTTATCCCCTTTAATGCTGAGGCTTTCGTCGGCGTGTGAATAGTATCACAGACCGCGTCCGGGTCGCCTGCGTGACCGTATACTATCCTTGAACCGACTTGTTTTTCTTGATTAACGTTACATTACTTTTTATCTCGATATTTTATTTTTGGGGTGAGGGTTATTAAATATGATAAACAAACAGTAACAACAAATATAGTTATCATACATTTTAATGAGCGTAGTTGTTATTATTATTTAGATAATTTTTTGTACTCTGATATTGCTTATCACGGCTGAGGGTCACTGCGAGCCATCGTTCCAGCTCGCGAACTCTCCAATCGCACTGGACCTCTCCGAGCCGAGACGTGTGCACGTGCACACTGCGGTTATATGTATAAATTGTAATGTGTTTGAAACACATATCTGGTAGGATCTTATGAGCGAATCGTCTTAAGGCTTCACCGGACGGTATATAAGATTAGACGTAGGCGAGGAGCGGCGTTGGAGCGGTGCGGTGCGATGGGAGACGAGCGGCGGCAGCGCGCGGGCGCTGAGTGCGTATATCGCGTTGCAGATGCTCGGGGAGAACGGGCGGCGCGGAGGGCGGCGGGCGGCGTGCGCGGTAGAGTGCCGGCCACATGCGCCCGTGCCGAGATGTGGCGCGTGCTGCTGGCGTTGGGGGCCGCGTGTGTCGCCGCGCGTGCCTCGCAGGACGTCGTGCGCACCTTCACCGACCCTGTGTCGGCACCAGGCTCGCTCTTCAATCATCTCGTCGTGGACCGCAATACGGGCCGAGTTTACGTCGGTGCGGTCAACAGAATCTATCAGCTCTCCCCAGATCTTGAAGTCGCCCAGTGGATCGTCACGGGCCCTGTCAATGACTCCGCCCAGTGCACTTTCGATTGCCCATCAAGTTATGTGAAGAAGCCAACTGATAATGTGAATAAGGCTTTGGTTATCGACTATGCCACAAGCCGCCTCATTACCTGTGGCTCCGTGTTACAGGGTCTATGCTCTGTTCGAAATTTAAATAATATTTCTCATGACGTTCGTGAAGTTCGAGAACCGGTCGTTGCGAACAATGCAACAGCATCAACGGTGGCATTCATTGCACCCGGGCCTCCCAATCCGCCTATGACACAAGTCATGTATGTTGGAGTCACATTTACGGGCAACTCTCCGTATCGTTCTGAAGTTCCTACAGTGAGCAGTCGTTCCCTTGAAGATGACCGTCTTTTTACGATAGCCCGAACAGCAGTAACTACGGGGACTCGAATGTTTGTTAATTCATTGTCTCGAGAACGCTACCCTATTAACTATGTCTATGGATTTAGTTCAGAAGGCTTCAGTTACTTCTTGACGACTCAGTTGAGAGCCGTTGTCTCCGACACCTATTATAGTAAATTAGTACGCGTGTGCCATGATGATGAGAATTACTATTCTTATACCGAGATCCCTATGTCTTGTACTGGAGAAGGCGGAGGCAACTATGGCTACAATCTCGTTCAAGCAGCCTTTGTTGGAAAAGCTGGTTCGGAGCTCGCCGGAGAGTTGGGAATTACTGCTCAGCATGATGTACTTTTTGCAGCTTTCAGTCAAAGTGAGTCTATAAACTCAAACACTCCTTCTAATGTGTCCGCAATCTGCGTGTATTCGCTTAAAGCTATTCGTCGTAAATTTATGCAAAATATAAAGACATGCTTCAGCGGGAATGGTTCCCGGGGTCTCGACTTCATATCACCATCTCATGCTTGTATCGGCACCAAGTTACAGTCGATTAGTGAGGATTTCTGTGGGTTAGATGTAAATACACCTCTGGGAGGTGAACAACCAGTAGAAGCAATACCAGTGGCTATTTTTACAAAAAGACTAACAGCAGTTGCAGCGACAGCTACTGGTGACTATACAGTAGTATTTGCGGGAACTGCAGAAGGCCATCTTAAGAAAATTGTTGTTGAAAGTACCACGTCCGCTTTCGAATACGGAGATATAGTTGTTGACGAGGGATCCCCAGTGAACAAAGACTTATTCTTTGATACTCAATTAATGCATTTGTATGTAACGACTGAACGTAAAGTGTCTAAAGTGAAAGTTCAGGAGTGTAGTGTTTATAAATCATGTTTAACCTGTCTCGGAGCCAAAGACCCTTATTGTGGATGGTGTTCTCTTGAGAACAAATGTAGTTTACGTTCGGACTGTCAAGACGCTGCTAAAGATCCTCTGTATTGGATCTCTTACCGCACCAGCCGATGCACGACCATTACCCAAGTTACACCGAATCAGCTGCAACGTACCACAGCTAGGACATTAGATTTACTTATTGAAAATTTACCTACTCTTAATGGACAGTTCTTATGTGCATTTACAGCTTTAGACCGTACACTTATAACTAATGCTACTAGAAAAACTTATGGTGTTAATTGTACGACTCCGCGCACCGACACACTCCCACCGATACCCGCTGGTCAGCATCATTTCACAGCAAAACTGTCGGTGCGCACCACTCAGGGACCTGATTTTGTAGCAACAAATTTTACATTTTTTGATTGTAATACGTACAGCTCGTGCACACAGTGTGTTAGTTCGTCTTTTCCTTGCGATTGGTGTGTGGATGGTCACAGATGCACACACGATACCGCAGAGAATTGTCGCAATGATATTCTAGTAACAGGCGTCAGTAGAATAGGGCCTAGTTATCGTTCCGGTCCCAGTTTTTGTCCGACAATAAATTCAACATCAGACGGCACGAATGAAATTTTAGTTCCATCCGGTGTAAAGAAAGCTATAAAAGTTAAAGTCCACATAATAGGGCAGTTTATTGTCCAAACCAGGTTCGTTTGTCAATTCAATATAGAGGGTCGAGTAACTCACGTCAACGCTCAGCTTTTGGCTGACACTATTTACTGCGAGGCCGTTGAATTTACTTACACATCACGAGCTCCTAATATTACTGCGTCTTTTGCTGTTATATGGGGTGGCTCAAAACCCTTAGATAATCCGAACAACACACATATCCTCATATATCGTTGTAATGATATGGCAAGTAATTGTGGTATGTGTCTCGCTCTTCCCGAGAAGTTTGGGTGTGGATGGTGTCAGGGTTCTGATAAATGCGAAGTTCAGGAGCAATGTGGCGTTCCCAGCGTGTGGTTGAATCGAACTCAGACTTGTCCAGATCCTGAAATTCATTCGTTTAGGCCTCAGCTAGGTCCTTGGGACGGGGGAACCAACATTACCATCGAAGGTATCAATCTTGGACGTAATATATCTGATATTTATAATGGTGTTACGATAGCGGGAATTAAATGTCAGCCGATAATAGAATTGTACGTTAAAACAAATAAAATAGTTTGCACTGTAGATGGTCCTGGTGAAGAAGTACCTCGAGACGGGCCGGTAGTTGTACGTGTCGCTGATTACCGCGGTGAATCTAAAGATCACTACGCGTTTGTAAACCCTAAAATAAAATCTATAAATCCAAAGTATGGTCCTCAGTCTGGTGGGACGAAACTTCTTATCACAGGTGAATATCTGAACGCGGGAAATAATATACAAGCTTACATTGATGATTTACCGTGTGCTATTTTGTCTGTGTCCCACGAGGAGGCCGTTTGTCGTACAAGTCATTCGTACCAATTAAAGCTAGGAACCTTGCGTATGCGATTCGATAATGGAATGAGAACTTTAGAACGAGAAAAATTTGAATATATCGAAGATCCTGTAGTTGTGTACGTCGAGTCTGGCCTGCCTCTGTTGTCGCAGCGAAAACAACCGAAAGGTATACCCTCCGGGGGGATAAACATCAAAGTGATGGGTCGTAATTTCCATTCAATTCAATTTCCACAGATATACGTGTATCACGATAATCGACCTTACATCGCGCCTTGCTATAGGGTCGACTTTCAAACGCATCTTATGTGTGAATCTCCCGGTATTGAAAGCGCGGGTCTTAATCTTGATCCGGATAGACCTTTACAATTAGAATACGGTTTCAATATGGACGATGTACAAAGCGTACAAAATCTGTCAAGTAAAACTGGTGATCCGTTCCTTCTTTATCCGGATCCCATTTATGAGAAGTTCGATGAGGATATTAAGTATTATAAGTCTGATTATTTAACTATTAACGGGCAAAATTTAGATAGGGCTTGCACTGAAGACGATGTTGAAGTACGTATAGGTGATAGTTTGTGTAATGTGACGTCATTATCGCGACATCAACTAACGTGTCGTCCTCCTTCACGTGATGAACTGCCTGACGGTGTGGATACACCTGAGGTTGTCGTTAAAGTAGGACGAGCTCTCACATATAAGATTGGTAAATTATCTTATTCCTCTCAGACCGGCTTGCAAGCTGCCATGGGGAAGTCTGCATTAATAGGTATCGGTGTTAGCATAGGTATACTTCTACTTATAGTAATCGGATTTTTAGTTATGTATAGGAGAAAATCAACTGAGAATATTAGAGTACTAAAAAGTATGCAAGAGCAAATGGATATTCTAGAATTAAGGGTAGCTGCGGAATGTAAGGAGGCGTTTGCAGAGTTGCAAACTGAGATGACAGATTTGACAGGTGACGTGACGGGCGGTATACCATTTCTGGATTACCGCACGTACGCCATGAAGATATTGTTCCCCAATATAGACGATCATGCCGTCCTGCAATGGGAACGTCCAGAGCTTATTAGAAGAGAGAAAGGTCTGAGAATGTTTGGGCAGCTTATTATGAACAAAACATTCCTTTTATTATTTATTCGTACTTTAGAAAGCAATAGATATTTTTCAATGCGCGATCGTGTCAATGTAGCTTCACTTATTATGGTTACACTGCAAAGTAAAATGGAATACTGCACTGATGTTTTAAAGACGTTGCTAGCGGACTTGATAGAGAAATGTATGGAAGGGAAAAATCACCCAAAATTATTGCTGAGGCGTACCGAGAGCGTCGCTGAGAAAATGTTAAGTGCTTGGTTCACTTTTCTCCTGTATAAGTTTTTGCGTGAATGCGCTGGTGAGCCCCTTTACCTTCTGTTTAGGTCGATGAAAGGTCAGGTAGATAAGGGTCCCGTAGATGCCATAACCTCAGAAGCTCGTTATTCATTGAGTGAAGAGAAACTCATTAGGCAATCAATAGATTTTAAACCAATAACTGTAAACGTATCCATATCGCAACAGACGCTTTTCGTTAGCGGCTTAGAGGCTACTTTTGAGAACGTACAGGTCAAAGTTTTAGACTGTGATACAATAAGTCAAGTTAAAGAAAAGTGCTTAGATGCTATTTATCGTGCAACACCGTACTCGCAGCGGCCAAGTCGCGATGACTTGGATCTTGAATGGCGTACGGGCGCCTGCGGTCGTCTCATTCTTTACGACGAAGACAGCACTACTAAGTGTGAAGGCGAATGGCGTAAAGTAAACACTCTCAACCACTATCGCGTACCGGACGGTGCTTGTCTCAGTCTCGTTGCAAAACAGAGTTCCGTTTATAATCTGTCCAATATGGAAAAGAACGATAAGTCCCATACATATGAAACGCTCAATCGCGGTAAATACGGTTCCGCAAGTCCACCAGCCAGCCCGCTCAAGTACGAACACGGCGGTGGCTTTAAGTACTGGCATTTGGTTAGGCATCATGATGACGACGGTCGTAAAGAGGGTGAGCGTGGCAATAAAATGGTCTCGGAAATATATCTCACGCGTCTTCTCGCCACTAAAGGCACCTTACAAAAATTTGTCGATGATTTGTTTGAAACTATTTTCAGCACAGCTCATCGCGGTTCCGCGCTGCCTCTCGCCATAAAATATATGTTCGATTTCCTCGATGATCAAGCATTACAGCACGCTATCTCCGATCCCGAAGTCGTACACACTTGGAAGAGTAATTCCCTTCCTCTGCGTTTCTGGGTAAATCTTATAAAAAACCCCAATTTCGTGTTTGATGTTCACAAGTCTAATACAGTAGATTCATGCTTATCGGTTATCGCGCAAACGTTCATGGACTCTTGTTCGACTTCAGACCACATTCTTGGCAAAGATTCGCCGTCTTCGAAGCTTCTTTACGCTAAAGATATTCCGGTTTACAAAGAGTGGGTTGAACGCTACTACGCGGATATAAAGTTGATGCCGGCTATTTCCGATCAGGACATGAACGCGATGTTAGCGGAAGAGTCACGGCTCCATACTAAAGAGTTTAACACGAACTGTGCGCTGAACGAGCTGTACGCGTACGCGGACCGGTACAATGAGCAGTTGACGGTGACGCTCGAGGAGGACGAGTTCTCGCAGAAGCAGCGGCTCGCGTACCGCCTCGAGCAGGTGCACAGCCTCATAGCGCACGATTATAATGTGTGACCGGTTCCCTCCTGAGGCTACCAAACTCTGCACCCACCGCCCTGTACATAAAGCTCCGCACATATCTATGCTGGCAACTGTTGTATATATTAGATAGTGTACAGACTTTAATATTGTAATTTTTGTATAATTTCAGCGATTCAATATCGTTTTTTAATTTTATATAAATGGACTTTGTATTAATTTTACACGACGAGCTCGGCCGGCTGCGGTCGTGCCGCAAGTATGCATTGTAAACTAAATAAAAATAAATCGTGTATGTCTGTCTATGTGTGCTCGCGTCGTACGAGTTAATTGTTACGTCATTCGGTGTAAAATGTGTGTCGCAAATGAAATCGCATGTAAGCTTACCGGCGGACGGGCGTGTTGCATCGGACGCCGGTGGGCGGTTTTTAAATTTGTACTCTCAATCTACTTAATGAAATAACCGAAAGTGAAACAATTAATGATTTCCATTAATAAATATCGTCGAATGTAAAGCTTGTTTGATTTTGGGCGAGACGGAACGGCGCAGCGCGATCCTCAGCGCACGACGAAAGCCCCCGCGTTTCGGCAGCTGTCGGCAGGGAGAACGCGGTACGGTGTCATGGCGGCTCGCCTCTCACGTGAAACCCTCGCCGGTCCCGAGCTACCGTGCCTCCAATTCAGCACCTAACACATATCACTCGCATATCACACTAATGTGTATGTCGTCGCGTAACGCCGGCCCGGCGAGGGTTGCGCGTGTAACATGTGGCGAGGCGTTCATCGATGAACCGAAGCGGCCCTGCTGTTTCAGCCGGTACGTGCGGATCGTGGCGCGGACGACATTCGCGGTCGTCAACAACCTATACTGCATCCCCTCTTACGTGCTCTGGATGATGGCGCTGCGCCTCGTCAGACCCTTGTTCGCTCCCATCTATTGGAAGATCGAAGGGCTCATGTATCACTGGCTGCTGGCGATGGTCTCCTTGTGGTCGTGGACGGCTGGATATGAAAGTAAGTACGTTTTTATTTAGGGGACGGTGCGCCATACATTTCAAAACTTGAGTTACTTATTGGCTTGAATTAGTAGTTACATACAAACATTGATAATAAACAGGTTATATAAAAACAAGCGTCATGTAGTTGAATAAATGTTACAAGTATACAGGTTTCTTATTGCACAGTTAAAGTTGAGTAATATCTCGCTACACATGATGAGCATTAAGTACAAAGTAAACGGTACGTCATTGCATATGGTGAGGTTTCCAAAATTTTAACAATGGCGCACCTCTCTCATCAAATCACTGAAATCTTTAAAAAAATCTATTTTTTATGAACAACAGAATTTTGTAGCTATGGACGGTATGGTGCGACGTTTAGAGATATGCTATTTCAAGGCCAGCCATCTTAACCTGATGGTAGTTAAATAATATGGCGGACTCACAAAAACATTCAAATTCTAATTTCTAAACATTATACCCAAATTTGTTCTTAGTTTAATTTTCTTTAAAACCTATATACATAAATTAAAAAATATCCTAATATATATTTTATGTGGAAAAAATATATGAAAATATGGATATATGTTGCTACATAGTAACTGAACTAGTACTAAATAGTGACTGACTTGATACTAGCAGATTTCGTCGCCATGATTAAAAAGTTGAAGTTACTTGCCTGCGCCATGATGTATTAAAAAGCAGATAGTCTCTAGTAGGATTCGGCGGACGTAGACACAAAGTAAGGTAAGCAAGAGAAAGTAAAAGAAACGACGACATCTATACTCACCATTATGTTCGTGATATAATCAATCCTGCACCAAAGTACGAAGAAATGAAATGGATAAATTTTAATGCTAAAATAATTACTGCTAATTGTATATAAACTATTAAACACGGACGTCACGATTTTACTGTGACTGATAATAAAATAATATTATATATATTTTTAATATAATCGTAAATAAAATATGACTATCGATCATTCTTAGATCAACTTTTCAGTTGGAAATTACGTTTCTTCCCCTTTTTCAGAAAGTCGTCAAAATCGGTTAAGATTTTTAAAATTATAGTTAATCTTTGCTTTTATGGTACCAGCTAAAAAGTTTACAATATCCTATTGTTACCGTACAGATTTGGTACCGTCTCCCGGCTAGCGTGTTTCCACATTATAATATGCAAATTCGCATGATCACAGCTGTTTTTTATAGTATTGTGTTAACGGTCAGATTTGCCGTATTTCTATATTTAAAAAAATTGCTTCAATATAAAAATTATGTTGTAAAATGACACGTATTCTCAAACCATTCTTAGTATTTATTACGAATTTTTGGTTATCTTATCTGATAATGCCGTGATAAAAATATAATTCAAGGAAATATGTTCGCTATTTTATATTTCCTATTTGTATTGAAACTTTATTTCATACTGATCTTTATTAAACACTGTAGCTGTATGTATATCTAACGTGCTAAGCACTCATTTCTATTGTACGAATACAAAATGGTATTGGCGTATTTGACAAGGACATTGCACCGGAATTTACTCGCGTGCCTTTATTAAATTGCTGTTAGAAATTATATTATGAAGTGTATACGAAAGGTTTAAGTAAAGCATAATACTCATGGTGCAAAACTTGTAATATTATAATAACTTTAAAAAATATAATAACTTTGCGCGCGACCATCCTACGGTGCGCCAGACGTTGGCGGGGACGAGGTACTCTGGATGTTAACGGGGGGCGGGTGGTGTGGCGGGGAAGAGAAACGATGTGCTGTCTCACCACGCTTACTAAGGACGGTCGCGTACGAACTTGTATGGAGCTTTAAACCCTTAGTGTAGGGCCTGAGTGAATCTACGTTCGGCGGGGCGTGCAGCGACCAAGAGTGTCGCTCATGGCACCTACGTGTTAATGCATATGTTTGAAATGAACGCCGCACGCCTCGCCTCACTCGACGCTCGATTGCACGGTCGAACTTATAGCTGTATTCAGAGCGGTCAAGAAGTTTGACGAGAACTGTAGAATACAGACATGTAATTTTTGAAGGAATTCTGGTGTTAATTCAATAAAGCCCTGTGCCTAATTGTGTAAATAATGAACTGTTCTTATACGCGTTGGATAGATTCCATAGTTATATTGCGAATACTGAAACCGTGAACATGGAATAGCGTTTTGTATAGGAATATACTTTTTTTATATCAAATTAGGCATACGAACAAGCAGGTCACCTGATGTTAAGTGATCATTGGCGTCCATAGACACTAGCAATACCAGGAGAGTCGCAACCTGTTGCCAACCTGTGTTTGGGTGGAGGGGAGGAGAGGGGCAAGGGAATGGAAGGGGTGCCCCCGGCGCTATCACTGACCGAACGAAACGCAAGAATGGAAGCACTATTACTTCACGTCGGTTTTCTATGAGAGGGTGGTAGTACCCCGGCCGACCCGACCCATTCATGCTGAAACCAGTAATAGCTTCAGCATGGCTCTACATTAAATACGGCTCGTTCACTCACTGACTGTAAATCTTATTCTGCCTACAGAAAAGAAATACATTTTTAGCAAGCAACTATAGGACGATTATATCGCTAAAAAAGACATTTAACAAAGGCTAGCTCGAGTATAATTTTAATCCCTAAGTCTTTGCATAAAAATGTCTATAATAAAGCAGGACTTGAATTTTAAAAAAGAGCTCTTTGAATAAATTTCGATCTTGTATTGATTATTTGGCTTCTTTAATGACGAGTTTGCCGACCACTGCGGTAGAGGATAGAATATAAATAAAAAATGTACAAAAACATACAGAAAACCACTATTATTTCGTTTAAATTACGTCGTAGGCTTAAGGAATGTGTTTTTTTTTTTGTGATAAACTTTCATCTTCTAATTGGACATTTTATCTCACATTCACGCGGGTAACAAGATTTTCCTAAATTAGAGCAGCCTTAAAGTCTTAATTACTTTGTTAAGATAAGTTTTAACTTCAGGAACAAAACAATTTCGATGCCAGACTATTAAATTCATACGTGATAGAGTTGATTACAAAGGGCCACGCACGTACCATCGCGGCTTTTATCAAAGGCTGCAGTAGTATGCGGTAAATGGTCGAAGTAATTAAACTATTTAATTGCATAGAGATTAATACTATATCGATTGAAACAGTCTCGCCGGTCACCAATTACATTCTAATGATGTATAATAGATAAAAATTATAACTGTTAGTTATACTTGGAGATAAACGTATACTATCGACTTTTCTGAAGATATACAACTCCGTAGTACATTATATTCCACGTATATCATGAAATTAAGCTAGCATTGCCAATGTAAACGCCCGAAAACTTCTTACAACTTCATTAGAATACTAGCTGACATAGCAAAGTCTTGCTGTGGCTCAGTTATTAAAAAAGATATTCAAAATTATAACGTGGCGCCCTCTATGAGATATCTATTAGACTCGGGCCTACAGTTTTCTGTCAATTAATTAAAGCGCCATCATTTCGAGGCTAATGAAACTTACAATCAATCACAAATTGCCCATCTTCCCTTCCCTTTCTTCTCCCTTCCCCGCTCCCCCTATCCCTTCCCCTCTTCCTCCCAAACACAAGCTGGTAACGCGCTTACGACTCCTCTGGTGTTGCTAGTGTCTGTGGACGGCGGTAATCACTTAACATCAGGTGAACCGTCTGTTCGTTTGCCTCCTATGATATAAAAAAATATATTTGTATTAAAAAAATATAGAGGCCATTAATTGAAATACCAATTATCGTATAAGTGCCAATGTTTCATGATGGTTGAGTATTTTTGGAGTTCATCGTGAAAAAACATGGCACTAGATTTTTATATTATTATTTATTATACAGAGCAACCTTCCAAGAGGAATGATCATAAAGATAGTGATCTAATCGTATCAAAAGGCTTTGCGTTGTTTTGAAGAACTGTAAAAGAACACACAGACGCGAAATCATCTTTGTTTTATACTCGTATTATTTATTTGTGCCATATAGATTCTTAACCTTGTATTATATGACCCTTCGTTGGGCAATGTATGTGGCATCTTGTGTAATACAGCTTGTTTACTCTGCGTAAGTAAGAACAACTAGAGTGGATAGGAAATACTGAGCGTGTTCTACCGTCTGTATCATGGCGAGTGTTCTGAAGAGCTATTCAATTTAATACCTTCCTCTCCTTTTCATACTCGAACCACGCGCGGGGTCCGGAGCGATAGTTTTACGGTAAATCCTATCTGGGCACGAACTAAAAAGCTCGCAACTTCCTATCTCTGCCGTACCGTGAAGCTGTGGAACAATCTCCCGGCCAGTGTGTTCCCTCCTTCCTATAATATGGGGTCCTTCAAGCGTAACGTGAAGAGACATTTATGCAAGCCGGCATGACAGCGGCGACCGGTGAGGGATAGTGTGTCTCTCGGTGGTCGCCATTGTTTTTAGATTATACTGTGCTCACCATCAGGCACAGTAAAGTCACTTTGCCGTGCTACAATAAAAAAAAAAAAATAGCACATGAATTCTAAAATATCACAAAAACCCCCTAAAAAATTGTAACGAGATTACCAACGTCTTGATAGAACCGTAAAGTATCACAAATGTTATGTAATCATTATTACTCAGTCTTTTCGTATATCACGATATCCTTATTTAATATATAGTTATTGAAGTTTTAAAAAACTACTTCTTTATAAGCTGATGTTAAGTGATCACCACCGTCCATAGACACTTGTAACATCAGGAGAGTCGCAAGTGCGTTGCCATCCTGTGTTTGTAGGTGGGGGGAAGGTGGATG
>MU158832.1:657939-792909 GCA_015888305.1 Antheraea pernyi | reverse complement strand
GTCTATCCGGCGCTCTCAGTGACCAAACAAAACACAACAATGCAAACACTGTTACTTCACGTTGGTTTTCTGTGAGAGGGTGTTACTACCCCGGGCGGGCTGACCCATTCATGCTGAAACCAGTAATAACTTCCGTGTGGCTCTACCGATACACGATGTATGTGAAGTGGTGGGGTAAGCGGTGTTGTGCGCAGGAGAAGCGACGGAAACGGATATTTACAAAGAACTAAGTCCTTGCTAGTATTTTAAATGGAAATGAGTTTGTTTGTTTGATACGCTTTCGCGTCCTAAGTACTTAACTGATCACTATGTATTTTCTATACACTTTGTAAGGAGTACAGAAAAGGACACATAAGTTACTTTTCATTACACAAAAGCACTGTTGCCGAAGGATAGTTTGAATGTACATGTATACATTGGCCGCAAAATTTAGTAAAGTATATTTTTGCTTTTATTACGTTTTTCCTCTGTAAATTAAATGTATTGTTAAGTTAATAAACCACAAAAACGAAGACGCGGATATCACCTAGTTTTTAATAAACTAGGCCATGTTTTTAAGAACTAAAGAAAAATTCCATTAGATTACATTTTTATACATTAAAAGACTGGAAACCGTATTTAAGTTTCGTGACCTTCGTGAAATAACCTGGTGAAAAAATAAAGTTATTCGCTCTTATCAATTCTTATGAAACTACAGTTGGCTTACTTATAAAAGGACGTAAGTTTATTCACTAGAATTCATCGATGATTCATCGAGTCTGGAGGACTCTTGAACGCAAATATGTGCATAGTTTAATCACATTTAAAATAGTGAAACAGGTTTATTATTTCTTAACGGCTCTCGTGTCTGGTTAAATAGAACGGAATGTTATACTATACTCGTATATTATAATCGATTTACGAGATTTTCTCCTGCTAAAGTTATGTTTTATTTAGAACTAAATATAATAAATTGTTAACAATGATGAAATGAGACAGACAAGATAAACAAGTGAGCATAAGATTGAGGCCTAACTGAACCGAAATCACTGTAGACCAGAGGTGCTAAAACTTGAACTGGTGGCGGCGATCCACCTCAATATTATTAGACTACGTTCGATCGACCCTGAAAGGCTGCAAGTGTGTGTGATGCAGGATTGTCGTCTAGGTAGCTGTTGGGTAACTCCGGTTAAAAACGATAAAAGGATGTGATAGGGGGTTATTCTGGTCTAATTGTGGATCATATACATTTCAGTTGTTTATTCATTACATTTTGTTTTAGTTATCTAACTACTAAAAAAAATTTTAATGAATATCAAAATACGTATTTTACAGCTATATTTTCAGTGAACAGATCTCGCATAATAGGATATATAGAAAATAATTAAGTTTTTTAATTCGGTTAGTGCGTGGTATTGAGCAATCTATTCAAAGTTTTTCCCGTTGTTGTTCAGTTGTTTACTGACAGCAGGAATACGTACCCAAATACCCATTATAATTAATTCCTCAGCCTTTTATATCCATTATGTAGGTATAGTATGTTTATTGTGATATGCAACTAATTTTGTATCACGGGCTTTTTGTAAAATAATTAATCGTAGTTTTACTGTTAACATAAATGGATAACTTTATCTATTCAAATATTTCTACACAAAGGAATGCTTTGCTTTTTAAATAACAGACTACATTTTCATCCGTAAATGCGTATCATAATGGTATAGAAATGTTGTAAAATTTGTGAGAGTCACAAATCCTAAACAAAACAGAAGTAACTGATCCGGCCACGAGTTGCTGTGGCTTAGTAATTACATGTGGAGTTAAAATTATGATAAATTATTTGCGTGACGCCATCTATGAGATATCTATAGCAGTTGGTTCTACAGCCTTCTGTCAACAGACGAATTTAAAGTGCCATCTGTTCGAGACTGGTGAAATTTACAATTAATAACAATAATCAACATTGACAATCATTTCATTTGTAATTAAAAATATTGAGGTCATTAATCGAATAATATAAATCATCCTATCTCTTGAATTCGACCAAATTATACATAAATGCCAACGTTTTATGTAGATCGGTTGAGTAGTTTCGGAGTTCATCGTGCACAAACATTATGACACTGGATTTTTGAAGGACTTTATTTTGATGATCTTATAAATATTAAAATGTCTTGTAAATGTTCAAACGAATAAAGACGTTTACAAGTCGCAAAGAATAAATTACGAGAACATTCTAACCTCTGTTGTTAATAAAAATATTGTTGTTACTAATGACACGTTTCCCACGCGAAGGTATCTCCATTGTTTTCTTTAAGAGTGACAGTAGTGAGACTAAAGAAGGAACGTTGTTGGCTCGAAGTGAAAGTGTTTTGACTCAGCGCTTTAATTTAAATAATCCAGTTATCTATTTGTGTATGTGTTATTAAGAGATAACATACTATTTCTAGTACTGTAAGTGTTGTTAATTAATTTTTGTCCACGGCTTTGTTTGCATTGATGTAGGTTTGGCTTTCGAGTACAAGTACTATTTTCTGGCGGAAATGTTTTTTCTATGCTCCTTACAACGTGAGTGTAAAATTTCATATTTCAAGGCGTGTAAGTGCGGCAAACAAACAAACTCATATTCACATTTATATTATTAGTTAGGATACTCTACATACAAAGGTATTATAGCAAAAGGTAATGCCCGTGTCAGTGCAGTAAGCATAGGTAAGGCATTTTCTGTCTATACACATTATAAGAATGTAAATCTACGTGTCTGTACTTTTTAGATTTAAGTGCAAAAAAAAAATGTTGCATATGTCTTGGAATAAATAATAAAATATATTTCAATCATTTTCGCCGAACATAACAATGTGTTCCGAAAGCTGCATTTGAGAGCAAGTTCTCCTCTATGTTCGACTTGTTGCCATCTCGTCTAGTTATTTAACATGTGGAAGTGTTTAAAAATCAAACACTAAATTATTATCTTCTTACCCTCCTATTTATCCTCCTACCTAACTAGGGTAGGTTCAACATGTTTTCTTCCACTCTTCCCTGTCCTATGTCATCTCAGTATTCGCATCTTTTATACATATATCGTTTTTCCCACAATCCATCTATACCTTCCACACCATTTTTCGGTCTTCCTTTACTCCTATATCTTTCCACCTTCACACGCAAAACTTTTCTAGTTACATGGTTTTCATCGCTCCTCATGACATGTTCATACCTTGCTAACCAATTACTTCTTAGTTTCTCTGTCACTGGTGCTACTTTCAAACTTCCTCTGATATACTCATTCCCAATTTTATCCATTCTGGTTACACCACACATCCACCTTAACATTCGTATCTCTGCCACATGTAGTTTACTCTCATCCGTCTCTTTTGTAATACTCAGATGCATACAACATGACTAGTCTTATAATAGTTTTAAAAATCTTACACTAAATCCGTTTAATATTTTACCATCTTCAGCTATATTCAAAAAATAAAACCCTTCCACCTGCATGTGTAAGCGTGTATGCGTGCACGTGTGTGGAGGTGATATGTGTAATGTTGTCGCAGTGATGTAAGATTTTGTGTCACTGTATCGCGCGAGCAGCGTACTCAAGGGCTCCACGCCGAGGGAACGGACCTAGGCTTGAGCTGCTGCCGAGGGGGGCCTAGTCTGGTGTGCGGGAGCGAAGACAAGTAAATGGACTTTATACATTCATATGACTTTATTAGTCACTGTTTTTTTATATTAGGTTACATCCGGACGGAGTCGCGGGCTCTGCTAGTATAGTAGTAATAGTATAGTAATATAAGTTATTTTTCGAGTCTCTCTTGTAAATCTATGTTATATGCTATGAAAATTTGGTACAGAATATTTTTATAGTGACCTGCTTGTAAAACGATGAAAAGTGGTATTTGCATGTAGTTATTAATGTTTTTAAGTCAATAAATATAATTCGTACCGTAAGTATGTTTTTGATTAAAGTTAGAATTACGTCAGGCTTGACTCATGCTAGATTCCGGTGTTTGAGATCATAGTAGCGTATAAAAATGTATAAATTAAAAATAACCTTGGGTTAAGTGTGTTAATTATATTCTTAATTCGTTGACGTAATATATTAACATATCGGCTAGTTAGCAGTTTTATTAAAATCAATGTAAATACGACACGATAAATATACATTTATAGAATATAGCTACAACCTATTTCCACTCGCCTATTCCGGTGTCGTCGAAGTTCCTCAGACTCACTAGGTTTGCAGTACATCTCGTTGGAGTGACCACACGTCTACGACCAGTTCCGAGTCATCAGTACCGCTGTATCAACACACTGTTTGGTTTTGGCAAATTCGTATAAACATTTATAGTAAACTAGCCTCTGCCCGTGACTTCGTCCGCATGGAATAGTTACTTTGGGCTTACGCTAACACGCAGCGGAAATTCCCAAGAGGAAAAAACCTCGATTTTGACACATTCTTCATTGGTGCTTCTCGTTTCGGCCATAGCGTTATATATAGCCTATAACCTTCCTCGATAAATGAGCTATATAACACAGAAATATTTTTTCAAATCGGACAAGTAATCCCTGAGATTACCCCCTACAACGTCACAAACTTTATCTATAATATTAGCATGGATAAGGAAGTTTTTATTTTTAGCAAGCTATCTTCTAGTAGATTATTACTGCCATTGTCGAGAAGGTACATGATGATATTACGCGTTTCTTGCGATCATTTCAATTAACTAACACTGACCGTCCTGCGAGAACTTTCCAGGGAGTTTTTGTGGCAAGTCAGAATCCATGTTCCGTGGTATTATTTTCCATTCAATTCTCTTGTACACAATAACCAAATATATTACGTAAAACTCAAAACACCACCAATATTACATTTACAAAACATAGAGCCAAATAACACATACCCATAGCATTCATACTCATGAATAAAATATAAAAACCACTACATGGCGTTCCAAGATCCCGCCAAAAACTGGTTTCGAATTTTCTAGTCGTTAAAACTTCGAAGGACAGACTACTCGTAAATACAAATTCAAGGAGAGACAGATACGTCTTTTTGCATTTCTGAGTCTGATCCGTGTATTTGCTGCAGTAGTAGTATGCCTATAAATTTGATCTCTGTTACCAGATAATATATCATTGCGCAATATAAATTAGATTTCTTTCGTGTACATTGCAAGTAATTGATTTTGGTTGCTATGAACAATGGCCGGTGTCGAAATAACGGCCGTCAATACCGGACCGGTCGTGCCCGCGTCGGTTTTGGTGTGACCAGTTTTTTTTATGTTTCATTTCGTTCTATACCGTCGAGTAGCGGTTTGCGCACGGAATACTCCAACGAGTTTCCGGTTTCCTTAGTGATGTAGGTTGATTTTTATTCCCATGCATACAGTCGAAGTATCTTTACTTAACTCTTCGTCATATGTTGACGTATGTTATATTTAAAAGGTAATATATTTTTATTTTAACGCCAGTTTTGAAACGATAATGACGATATGGATATCGCGTCGAACAGTAGAAATGGTGAAAGAAAACATCGTGATAGAAACCCTAGCACGGTTGTGAGGATGTTTTCATTGACCGCCTAGTTAACTGCCACATTCAATTCAAATACCTGGAGGCGTGTTCCGGTACCTGCATACGATAAAAGTATGTATAAAAATATTTTATACCTTTTGCCCATTAGAAAATATGTCTGGTAGTCTTGGGAATTTCGACTATAATGACCGCTTGACTAGCTACAATATGTAAATTGAAAAATTGACGCCGAACATAACAATGTGTTCCGAAAGCTGCATTTGAGAGCAAGTTCTCCTCTATGTTCGATTTGTTGCCATCTCGTCTAGTTATTTAACATGTGGAAGTGTTTAAAAATCAAACACTAAATTATTATCTTCTTACCCTCCTATTTATCCTCCTACCTAACTAGGGTAGGTTCAACATGTTTTCTTCCACTCTTCCCTGTCCTATGTCATCTCAGTATTCGCATCTTTTATACATATATCGTTTTTCCCACAATCCATCTATACCTTCCACACCATTTTTCGGTCTTCCTTTACTCCTATATCTTTCCACCTTCACACGCAAAACTTTTCTAGTTACATGGTTTTCATCGCTCCTCATGACATGTTCATACCTTGCTAACCAATTACTTCTTAGTTTCTCTGTCACTGGTGCTACTTTCAAACTTCCTCTGATATACTCATTCCCAATTTTATCCATTCTGGTTACACCACACATCCACCTTAACATTCGTATCTCTGCCACATGTAGTTTACTCTCATCCGTCTCTTTTGTAATACTCAGATGCATACAACATGACTAGTCTTATAATAGTTTTAAAAATCTTACACTAAATCCGTTTAATATTTTACCATCTTCAGCTATATTCGTCACATAAAATCCTTACAATAAAATATAAAATTTTAATAATGACTAACGAAGGACTTTTCCGTTCGGACTCGAATGATTCAATCATGTATATATGTATAAAGTACCGCATCTGGCCACAGCGCAGTCCGTATTGACCTCTAGCTGCGTAGTTTATACGCGGCCGGCTGAGGACGGTCGATGACCCTCCGCACGCGGTGCCGCGTGGAATGCCGGCTTCGTTCGGACCCAACTCTATACCCACCTCTCTGGCGTCCTGTCACGTTGCATTCGAATCTAATTTACATAATGTAAACTCTAAGACCAATGTCGGTTGAGTTTTTTTTCCTACATTCGCTTATTCGGTCATACAATTGTATTAAATTGATTCGGAGTGATTAGACGTTTACTTACAAGTGTAATGCTAAATGAGGTCCTTGAAGACTTGATAGACTTGTTCTATCGTGGTTGACTTTTTTGTATACTTTAGCTTTTGGACACGATCTTATCTGATGCTAAATTACGATGTGGTTTAAGATAATAAACACTAAACCTAGAATGTACTGGGTCTCAGGTGCAGCTGTCGGGACACACCAACAGGTGCTTGGCGACAGATTTTCAACTTGAGGGTGGTAGCTAGCCAGGCGGACTTTTAGAAAAAGCCCTACCACTGTATTGTTTCACACTTAACTCGGTTACGAAGATTCGAACCTAGGTCCATCGACGCGTTGTCCGAACACGCTATCAACTAAGCCATTAGTACTTTCGCTGTCTTTTTACATTCTCGTATATAAAAATATAACTAAAAGTACTATCTATGGTATTGGTATTTGGGGTGTAAGGGGTGTCAAATAACATCGAAGACTTGAGACATCCAAGCCAACCTCACCTGCACTCTGCTCAATAACGAACGATGCAATGACGAAAGCGGGGTGGTAGGGTTTTACAGCCTGACTGGGTCGCAACCATCATGTATATGGGGAAAAAGCCTGTCATAGTGATTTGCTTCTGCGAGTCGCGTTTCGGGATCAGCCTGTGCATATCCAGTTTTTCGCAGGCTGGCATGACAGCGGCGACCGGCGATGGATAGTGTATCACTCGGTGGTCGCCGTTGTTTTAGGATTGTACTGTGCTTATCATCAGGCACAGTGCAGTCATTTTGCCGTGCTAAAATAAAAAAAAAAAATTGTGCAAAGATAAAATGGAAAGATCTCAGAGCCAAAAATATCACCTAATGTGAATAAGAAATAATAATTTCCAATACTATCGAATGTTTAATTTATTCATACATTCTTGATTAACTACATTATATGCATACATAATAGATATATGAATATTATTACAACATTCGATAAATCTGGCCATGATGAGGAATTAGAAAGAAAGTCAACGTAATACGCTACTTAGTGCGTAATTTTTATCCTATATTACTTCTGTTAAAATGATGTAAATCTTCGGGTAATACCAGCAAACGACCGCGACTTTGTTCGCGTTAAATTTTAATATAAACTTTATACATAACTAGCAGTCCTGGCCGACGTTATCCGGCCCTGATAATGAAATAAAAAACCATGACAAATTATATATCTAAACCTTCTTTATGAACCACTTTATATACTGGTGAAAACCGCATGTAAATTCGTTGAGTAGATTTTGAGTTTATCGCGAACAGACAGACTTGGCAGAGGACTTTGACCTATAATATGTAGTGATAACAATAAAATACAACCTAAAGTCTTCTACTGGCGAGCTATTATAAATGAGTGGACTTAAAAACTTTCTCTGTACCAGTCCATGTGAATTTGTTTATTAGGTTTTCAGGTCTACTTATAGATTACAATTAATAGATTATGACAAAATTTTGCACACAAGTTGTCAGAGTAACAGAAAAGGAAGCAGGTTATCTTTTATTCTGAGAAAACTACAGTTTAGTATAGGTTAAATATTAATACGAGCGCAGCAGCGGGCGAAAACTGTCAATAAATAAATGGGTTTGCAGACTTCCATGATCGGTCAAATGTAGTTGGATTTCAACATGTTGCGATATTACTCATGATTTTACCCTTTAAATGGTAAAACTTGTTTGACGAGTAACCCCATGTTAATATCGAGCAAGCTGTTGGTAAATAAAGTACAAAATGACGTGACAAATTTGTTTCTTTTTTGTATTCTTTTCATTTATTTTAGTATACAATTACATGTACCAATGAATTTTTCGGAATTCGTGTATATTTACTAATTTAAATTGGCAACACTATCGGCTGACTGTGAAGGAAAACATCGGGAGGAAATCTAAACTTGAGAAATGTTTTTGTAGTACTACCGTTGTGAGAAATATATAGAACTGTAGATATATTGGAGGTGGAAATTGCTAATACGTCGTGGGCTAGCGCGGCGATTATGTCCATACCTTCCTTCGAGAAGAGGCCTATAGCCCGGCAATGGGTTTCTTACAGGCTCATTATGGTGATTTCTTATAATAATGTACACTCGGGCGAAACTTTTTGACCGCTGAACACGGCTGTAGCTAGGGGGGAGATTGCATTGTGGGGCAATGCCCTACCTTAAAAAAACCAAAAACTAAGATAAATTGTCGTAATTAAATAGTTTGTTCATAGTTTGAGATAAAAAAAAGTTGTAGCGATAGGTATCTAAACTTTTCCGAACATACCACAGTTTGTGACATTCGAGGGCAGATCAATTATGATAATTTTTTTACTTCCGCCATACCTGTAACCAATGCTGCCATACCTCAAATTTGACACTAGCCACAGCCCTGCCGCTGAATATAGCTGCGCAGAATACAAATTAAGGTATACATATATACTATATTTAATCTTTGTGTAATAACGAGATAACTTAAGGATAAATAGTGCCATTTTTAAATTACTATAATAATATGTTTAACTTTTTTGTATTACATTTTTCACGATATTATGCACAAGCTCGCACTCAGGGCTATATTCAGAGCGGCCATAAAGATTGACGATATCTGTATGCGAGTGACAATATTAAAAACTCGATAGTCCTGACCGTAATCTTTGACATGCAAATCGAGTTGGTTGTTAAATGTGGCCGTAAGATTTGTGGGCGTCTTTGATGCAAGATGAATGCTTTATGAGATGAGATTTATGCAAGTATGGTTGTATTAAATTTTCTGAGATAAGGAGTTTTATTGCTTAGTGGGAAATATATTATTCGAAACTGCATTTGAGTTTATGTTGTACTGGTTTACGTTGGTCTGTTTGTCGTGAAAATATATTAATTTACGTGCTTACGGAACTGCTAAAGGGAATATGTAGGTAGAGTAACGTTAATAATGCACTTTTGTGATACTTTTTTTTATTTATCTTCTATCATTATCTTCTTACCCTTATACCACCCAAGTAGGGTCGGCATAACATGTTTTCCTTTTCCACTTTCGCCTATATCCATCGACCATAATTCTTAAAGCTTTTCTAGTTACATGGTCTTCATCTCTTCTCATGACATGCCCATACCATGCTAACCTATTACTCCTCACCTTCTCTGTCACTGGTTCTATTTTCAAACCTCCTCTGATATAATCATTTCTAATCTTATCCATTCTAGTTACACCTCATATTCACCTTAACATTCGTATCTCTGCCACATGTAGTTTTCTCTCATCCGTCTCTTTCATCGACCAGCACTCAGATGCCTACAACATGACTGGACTTATACACCTTCCCCTTGACTTTCAAGGACATTCGTGAATCACAAGCTACACCAGACACCTTTCTCCATTTCATCCACCCTGCATTTATCTTATTCCTCACGTCCTTGTCTATGCAACCGTCGTTTTGGATCAGAGAACCGAGGTACCGAATATCAGAGCAGCTTGGTAAGGATATACCATATAAAACTATAGGAGAAAAACTGGATGGACCACCGAAGTCGCAAAACAATTGTTCAGTTTTTAGTCTACTGATTTTCAAAGCAACATTCTCCAGTATTTCCCGCCATTTTACCAGCGTATTCTGGACCTCGGCAGCATCTTCGCCGACAAGAACAATACCATCAGCTTTTTTATTTATCTTCTATATATAAATAAAATGACAGAGGTTTACTTTTGTGTGTGCATCACTCACAAGCCACTGGATATAAATATTTCAATCATTTTTTGTTTTACTACTTAGACAATTGGTCCATATCTACATTTTTTTTATTAACGTTAAGTAATTTTTATTAAAATAAAGTTATTAAAGTTCTACGAGACTAAGATTTTTATATGTATTCCGCTTTCCAGTAGGGACAAGCTGTTTGGTGCGTATAGACAGGAAAGGGGAATTAAACTGATAAGATAGTTTACAAGCAAGTTTTTATAAAGCAATAAATCAAAGTATATTTTTGCTTTTAATTGTTTTGTTTCTTCCTCTGTACATGAAATATATTTTTAAGATAATAAAAATCCAGACGGTTATCAAATAGTATTAAAAAGTTAAAAGTTTTTGTTTATACTTACTTTATTTAACTTTACATTGTGCAATATTAGTTGCATCTTGCGTCATAAAGCTTGATTATTGTCCACACGTAAATTGAAATGGATATGGTAGGTAGTATGGAACATTAATTCTGGAATGTCACAAAAACAAAGGACGCTTCTTAGAACATTACAGTAATTACCAAACCACTTTGTAATAATTGACCCCTGATTATGGCAGTCACAATGTTTAATCATCACTACTGATTGTCAAAGAAGAATGAACAAAAAGAAGACTTAATAATTATAAACTGTATAGTTATAAGAATTAAATAAAGATTGATATAATCATAGGCTTTATTTTATTTTTCGCAACCAATCTGCTAATATATTATTACTGCCGATTTCGAGTAGGTTAATGATATTACAAGTTTCTCGCTTGTTAGAACTTTCCAGGGCGTTATTGGGACAAGTCAGAATCTATACGCCATGGTATTGTTTTCCATCCACTTCCCTTGTGCCCAATAACCAAACTATATTACGTAAAACACCACCAATATTACAAAATATAGAGCCAGATCACACAAGATTATGAATAAAATGTAAAATAAATTTCATGACATATTAAGATCCCGCCAGAAACTCAATACTTCTTTTTTTTTACCTTTTTTTTGGCAACCAATCTTTTAGATTATTACTGCCGTTGTCAAGTGAGTAGGTATCGATATTACAAGTTTCTTGATATAATTTCAATGAACTAAGAAGATAGTGGCCATCTTGTTAGAACTTTCCGTGGAGTTTTTGTGGTATCGCAGAATTCATGGTCCGTGGTATTATTTTCTATTCACTTCACTTATGCATAATAAACATACTATATTACATAAAACGCCACCAATTTTACACAATATAGAGTCAAGTAACACAAAATTATGAATCAAAAGTAAAATCTACTACATGACAGACCAAGATCCCGCCAAAACCTCCAACTCTATACTTATGTAATAAAACAGTGTAATCTGTGTAATATTGTTTAATATTATTACCTCCTTGCTGTCCTTGGTTACCTGCTTACCGTCAAGCAAACAATAAGGTCGTTTATGGACTTGTGAATTGACGTGTGTGCATGCAGCATCGAACGACACGCGATGGCTCGTTATCTAACACGAGTTTTGTTTTTGTTCGCTGTATTTAGTTGTTCTTCTGTAACGATTTTGTATTAATTGAAGTCCGTTAAAGTCTAAAATGTTATCATCAAAGTATAAAAAACGAAGCGCTGTAAGAATCTTCGTAACATCACGAAATTTTGACTACATTAGTAAAAGCAAACTACACGGCATTCCGAAGTAGAAATTCCGTTCAAATTCTATTCACTCGAGACAAATTAACATCGAACGAAGCAAAACGATACGACGTCAGACAGCATTGAGACGCTATATTGAAAATATTGAAGAATTTATCGATAGACACACATATAGGTATGATTTTTGAAATGAAAATAAATTAGAATTTTTGAAAATAATGAGCGATATAAATATTGAAGTATTCGCTCCAATTTTATCGACTTTTTATGCAGTAAGTAGCAAAGAGACATACGGTCCAAATGTCAAGTTGTAGCCTACCGCTATTTATAACCAACCCCATTTGGACCATAGTTTTGAGGCCAGTTATAATAGGTTACTTATGCAAAGAACTAAGTTGAAACGCCTCGTCTGCCCGTGTATATTGTTAACCGTACCTTTCAGTTTGGAATATAACAGCTCAAGTACTTCAGGTGACGCTTACGCAGTTGGACCATGCAAAGTTATGTCTTTGAAAACAAATCTCCCTCTAAAGTCTTACAGGCTATAACCACGATATCAACTAACGTTAATAGAAATGAGGTAATGTATTAATTAAAGGGTCCAGAATGCTTAGGGACAATTTTTTATCGACTTGTTGATATGCGTCAACGTTTGGGTGTATCGTCGATTTGTTATATTTATTTATATGCATTAATATTTTATTTTTACTTATGTTTAGTGCTTTTTCATGAATGTAATCGATTACAGAATATAATTATAGTGGTATATAAAAAAAATTCTAGCACTTCTTTAGAAACCGTTTTTTGTGGCAACCAGTTCTTCTAATAGATTATAAATGCCATTGTCAAATAGGTATGATATTACAAGTATCTTGCGATCATTTCAATTAAATATTAAGATGGCGGCCGTCTTGTTAGAATTTTCCAGCTAGTTTTGTGGCAAGTCAGAATCCATGCTCCGTTCTATTATTTCTCATTAACTGTGTCATTAATTGTGCACAATAACCAAACTATATTATACAAAACATCACCAACATGATATTCCAAGATCTCACCAAAAACTCCTTAGAAACTTATTACAATACACGTTGATTGCTGATTAAAATATCGATATAAGAAATAATCCCTCGTACTGCTACGATAAAATAGTGTCGATATACCAGAAAGTAACTAAGCTATCGATATGAAGCACTACATCACTATATGTGACGTAAATTCTGATGGGTAGTTCGTGCTGCGATCGGACAGGTTATAACGAAGCTCCGTTCACGGGCCGCTTCCTTCGATTGTCGAGAGATGAATAAGATCTTCCTGTGTTATATCGTGCCGGTTTATTGCCGTCTCGTTTGGTTTCTATTCCAGTCTCTTCATATTTCTTTGCGTTAACAATTTTTTTTATCCCATTAGAACTCGGACTTGTGACTTCAAAAACCATAGAATATTCTGGTATGACCTAAGTAGATGAGAAAAACAGATGATGCAATACGAGTAGCAAATTAAAAAAAAGATAATGACCTCCAGATATCAGTGTTTTTATAATTTTTTTGTCACTTTTTACAAAAATATACATTTATTTCTAATTTACACTATTCTTAATCCAAATTTATTAAATTTTATTTTCTGTTTTTTAGTTGTATTTTTTACGAAACCGTGTTTTTTTAGTTTGATTAAACTATTATTTATTTTTCATTTTTTAGTTAACTTTTTTTTCGGATTATTGCATTGTCATCGTCCTTTGACAGGTGTGCAAAGTTTGAATTAAATCTGATCGTTCAAAGTAGGACAAAATCGAGTTCAAAGGGGTCGGTTACATACATACATACAGATGAAGCTAATAAAAGAAAGCGTGATAAAAATATACACATCTTTCGATTAAGTATGTGGTTTCTATACGTGAATCAATATTGAACAATGATGTCACCTAATTTTTCAGATGCGTATACATTTTTTTTCTTCAATGATTCACGCGTCCTGTTTTATGAATTGTGCCATTGATTGTCTTTTGTCCTTTCGTTTGTGTGTAATAACATTTTTATGAATCATTATCCGGTCAGCAGTCTCAGGCGCGGAAACTGGGACGCACTCAGGGAATTACCATCGACTTGTGCTTAATTAACGTACATTTTTTAAAATTCTATTTTACACACATAATAATACTTCTACTGCAACTGTAAATAATTAGTAAACAAGAAATATGTCTAAATTGATATATAAATAAAATGATAGAGGTATGGTCGTTGTGCGTGTATCACGAAAAAATCTGGATAAATTTCAATGTTTATTTTTTAAGTTTTGCTACATAGACACTTGACCATTACTTAGAACAAGTACAACCGCGATGCGTTAATTTAATAAAAGGTTATTACAGTATTAAGAGACTACACTTGTTATAAGCACCATGCGTTCAACGATATTAATATGGAAATTCAAAAGAGAACATTTATTGCTTTGAGTTTTCACTTCTGTCGGCAGTCCTTATGACTGCCTCGACTTTTTAAATGTTTTACGTAAAATATACTATTCAGATAGTAAATAACGCAAAGATGCAGTTAATAAAGAAATCATAACGACGATACTGCATAATAAAAATCCATTCTCCATCAATAGATGACCTATGTTTCGGTATGAATGTCGATAAAGTAACAGTCTAAAATCGAAATGTACACGTTTTATAACCTTGATTACGCTCCATGTTGTATTCATATCTATGCATCTATCGTCTTACAAAACATAAATGTTTAATCTAAGACATTCTTGCGGATGTTTTTTATTTGTTACGTTATGTGAAAAAAATTTAATAATCGCATATAATTATCTACAACCTAAACGTTTAATACGAATCTAGACTGTAATATTAAATTAAACAGTCCTGCCGAATACTTGCGGGTTTTCTAATTATAGGAATGTATAATTAATTATATACGATGTAGAATTTGGGTAAGTGATTTCGCGGGTGACACAGTGCGACCAGGCCACGCGTCGATCACCTCTCTCCAACCACACATCATTAACTGTGACCGCTAATATACTTTTTATTAAAATTGTGTGAAAATTATTATATAAACATTATGAATATTTTAGTTATGTGTTGTGTTAAAAATTAATATTAAGAAATATGTTTTCATATACAATTTTATAATAATCTAACAGGCCCGGCGGACGTTGTCCTAGCTTGATAATAAAAAAATCCTAAAATTCAACCGCAGCGCTATATCGGGCGCAATTGTGAATCTAAACCATGCTCGAATCCCCTGAAACACACATAAAATTTTATCAGTATCGGTCCAGCCGTTTAGGAGGAGTTCAGTCACATATGAACAAGAATTATATAAAAAGATTATTACGTTCATGTTTTAACTGAATGTGGACAAAATACATCTAAAGGAGTTCTGAATCCGTGTCTGTCGTATTTTACGGATATAAACGCGCCGGTTCCGTTTCCTAGTGACAAGGTAGTGAAGGTTTATAGTTAGATAGTCTTACTTAGCATTCAACTTGAATAAGTAATGTCGCTAGAAGGGTTTATTTAAATGCGAGAGACACTTTTTATACAGTACTTATTAATATACATATTTCTGATTACGTGATATACACGTATAGGTATATAATAATAACTGAATGACTGACTGACAAATCAACGCATACCACATACTGGGCCGTAAAAAATGGATTCGTTTTAAACTGTAGACGAGCACTATAGAAGGATTTGTTCAAACATTAAAAAAATTGAGCCGTCACGGGACGCCTGGCAGATGTGAAACATCGAAATTGTTTTGTATAAGTTATATGTCTAAAAGAACAGATTACGACAGGAATCAGCTATCGCATAATGAAAAGGTAAAGCATTACAAATTTGTTCCATAGAATAATGACTGCTTATTTATTTGATTACATAAATATTCATTTTTATTTAAAAAAAAATTACTAGACGCAGGCACGGTGTGTTCGCCGGCATTTATCAAAGGGCGCTAGGTCGTCGGCGCGTGCTGCGTAACACTAGTATAACGAGTGATCGACAAAACAATTTGAATCTTATGTTTATACAAATAGTGTTGAAAATGATTTTGAGTATTTCTTTTTTTTATGTCAAAAGGCGACAAACGAACACGTGGGTCATATGATGTTAAATGGTCACCACCGTCCATAGACACTAGGAAAACCAGGGGAGTCTCAAGTGCATTGCCAGCCTCTGTATGGGAGAGGGTTAGGGAAAGGGGAAGGGAAAGGAGGTGGGCCTCCGGCGCTCTTACTGACCGAACGAAACGCAACAATGTAAGCACTGTTACTTCACGTCAGTGTTCTGTGAGGGGGTGGTACTACCCCGGACGAGCCGACCCATTCATTCTGAAACTACTAATGGCTACAGCGTGGCTCTACCACCATCGTTAATAGTGCAAAGTTCGTGTTTTGCGTCGCCACGTCGCACCAAGGCAGCATAAGGTTATCCGCGCCCATAAATGTTTCACATCAAAAATTAAAAGCCCGATAAAGACAGTTATAGTAACACGGCGGAATCGGTAAGTCAATGAGTGCAATGTTTTATTTGTATGCTGACTGAAAGATTATATTTTAACACTTTATTTTATTTATATACATAATACATAATTATTCACAACGATCTACGTTTAATAAAGTGTTATTTGGGTTAGTTGTACGCGACACTTGCCTTAATTTGATCTGTATTGAAGAAGATATGTACGAAAGAATCTCTCATAGGCTCCCATTGAAAATCAGCGCTGCAGTACTACTGCTGCAGTGCACATATTGGTTGAATGGATTTGCCAAGTGTTGGACCTTTTTTTTTCTTCATTTTTTCATATGTATTTTAATATTTTTTTTCTAACTTGTTTGTTTAATTTAAGGTAACTGTATTGTTGTTCCAACAATAAACAATTTCTTTCCCTTTCTTCATTATATCTGCCTTAAAATGTACACTTATACTAAACTATCGCTTCATTAAGGACGATATAAATATAATTTAAAACGATGAGAGACTAACTAACTTTACCCCATACTCATAGTAATTTTCAATGTATAAAATTATATAGTTTATAAGTCGTTATCTTATTCTCTGATAGGTTCCGTGATTATGTAGGTACTTAATATCACTCGAACGAACCGTGACTCGTGTGTTATCAAATGAGATAGTTATAATGATGTGTTTAATTTTGCGAATGGTAGTGAATAAAAAATTATAAACAAACGTGAAAGCTTTAATTAATGATATCAACTCCAGTTTAATAACATGTTATCGTAAAATATATATTATAGCGTGCCCGGCGGACGTTGTCCCCTATTGATGAAAAAAAAATTGTAATGTATATTCGTATTTCTTCCAAGACACCTTCAACGACTTTTTTCCCACAAAAATATAAAAAGTACAGACACGTTAAGATGTACATTCTTATATGTATGGATAGAAAAATATTAAATGTTACATTGGACATCAGTTGAAAGCGTTTTCTTATATTATGATTTGACTATGGAAATGAATGTTAATATAGGCTGTTTTAAAGAAACTACCCTTAATATTAATAATTGTATTTTGTACAGCCTTCTCCAATCTTTTTGACCGCTCTGAACATAGCCTTAAGTTCGAGCTTACGCATAATATAGACAAGAGTTTAATACAAAAGTAATATTTAATCTATATACATATGTAGGAGCTTCGGACTCCCTATTATAAGATTCTAGACTGACACGGACAGCGTAATAATAATACTCGGAGTGCGTGAAATAGACTGTTTATTATATTTTTATTACTATGACCATATAAGGTATTTATAGAGACGCGATCGTTCATTTGTTTGCACGACGTTCTATTTACAATATATACAAAAGTTTCAGCCAGTCTGCCAAAGAGGATGACATACTCTGTACACATATAATAAGAAGGTAACTTTAACGTACTTATTTTTTCGACTTTCGTGAAAAAAATTATTATAGGTGTCTAGGAATAAGTAATAGAATATATTTCAATCATTTAAAAAAATTACTGCCTGTCTGTTTGTAATTTGTATGAACACGCATCACTGCTAAAGTACTGGGTTCACAATAAACCCTCAGGAAAGTCGTAAAGCATATCCTCGGGAGTAACTTAGTGTTTGTTTCTTCAGATGACTTTCTTAATCACTGTTTTTTACATAAGGTTCCACGCGGACGAAGTCGCTGGCACAGCTAGTACAAAATAAAGTTAATTTTTTTTTATGTCATAAGTGGCAGGCGAACAGGTGAGTCACCTGTTGTTAAGTGATCACCACTGTCCATGGGCACTAACAACACCAGAGGAGTCGCAAGTGCGTTGCCACCCTTTGGGGAAAAGGGTTTAGGGGAGGGAGAGGGAGAGGAGGACAGGGGAGGGGAGGTAGGCCTCCGGCGCTCTCACTGACCGAACGAAACGCAACAATGCAAGCACTGTTACTTCACGTCGGTTTTCTATGGGTCGGGTGGTAGTACCCCGGGCGAGCCGACCCATTCATGCTGAAACCAGTAATAGTTTCAGCGTGACTCTACCACTATAGAAATTATTATTTTAGGAATCTAAAATTGACATTTTGTTATCATTTAGTTGTCTCTATGTTATGTATGTAATGTAATACATATTTATATTTAAATATTTGTTCTTCGCATCTATATTCAGAGCGGTCAAAACATTTGGTGAGGGCTGTGTAACTATGTTTTTACAGCTACAATTTGCATTACCACTGAATTGTGGCTTATAAGCTAGAAATTAAATTCATTCCCTTATTGGAAGGAAAGTCAATTGTATACATTACTACACAACTTAATCTTACTGGAAGTTATATCTTAATACTAATTTTGGCTATTTTGCACTGATATAATTTTCTTTATTTTTCATAGTACTCATTGATATAGAGACACGAGTTTTTCGTGTGACTATGAAAGATGTGATAAGTCTGGGCTTATTTAATTTTAAAATTTGTAAATTGAAATTACTATCGTTAGTCTCTCTTTCACATTTCCACTCCAAATAATAATTATATACTTTTTTATACATTTCATTAATTAAATCAAATATATGATGCGCTGTAACATTCTCGATTTTTTTTTTCGTACGGACTTCGGTATTGACCTAGCAAGGTCTTAACAGCTTCACCGGACTACACAATCTCAATACAAAATATAATGGTTAGATGTACACTGGCCGCTATTGTATACTACGTGTCGATAGTCTGACACAAGCCGCGCAAGCGCAGTACAATGGGTCACGCTTAATAGCATGTCATGACGCAAAATTATAAATCTATCTTCTAAAAAAAAATACCTGTCAACGAGCCAAAAGAAGTTTTCACTTGAAAAATTTAATTTTAAAATAAGAAGTTCACGTTAACTGCAAATAGTACTCGTCCCCATCTTCATACTTGTGCGTACATTAGCTCACCGCAAAAGTATTAGAGCGAAACAAGAACACGCAATAACTCGCATTCAACACGTACTAGTGTGTCCGCTATAACTGCCAATCAACATTTCACGATTCGTGTGTGCGTGAGTCGCGTTCATATTACACCCATTGTTTGCAAACCTCGCACTGACAGTGTCGCATGTCGTTTTTTTCACCGGGTGACTGTTACAAACACAATTTTAGAAACGATCTCGTGGCACGTGCTCCGTGATTAAATCGCATTATGCACTTGCAACAACATGTACAATTGTATTGTTAATAATCATGTACAAAAAATAAAATCTTTTCATTGTAGTCAACTATATAATTCGAGTTATTTTTAGGCAACCAATTTTCTAGTTTATTATTGTTGCCCTTGTCGAGTAGGTATTAATATTATAAGTTTCTTGCGATCATTTCAATGAACTAACAAGATGGTGACCCTCTTGTTATCATAGAAATGAGAATTATATTTCTTTATTAACGCTATTCCCTAAATGCACATTTGCCACCGTCAATTAACTTTAAGATTATTTAAATATTACATTAGATACGTAATACTGCCTTAAAGATATATATTATTATTTGATATTATAGTTAATGCTATTAAATATATTGTATGCAGTTAGAAATCATTATGCCAAAAGTAATGCACCCTTAGTTTAATTTGCAAGGTTCAGGATTTAGAAGAACCGCAAACAGAATATTGAGCGTGAGAATTACAAAGAAAACAAAAGCCTTGTGGGCTTTGTCAAAACGAAAATTATTTTGGTTAATTACCCCTCTCGCTCCACTTTCATCGCCGGAAACAGCAGTGACTGCCTCAAACGAAACATTAGAATTAACGATTAATAAAAAGAAACTAGTTTCGCTTGACTCGCTGAGAAACGGCGATGTCAAGGAAAAGGGTTACAGCAATTAAATGGTCAACAGTTATGGTGTAATTAGTTTTGCCCGATTTGGACGATGAATTAGCGCTGTTATAATAAATCTATACTTAGTTTAGGCCGTAGAATTAGCAAAATTGTAATAAATATCGTAATGACATTTAGCCATTCTAAACTAGAAGTAAACTAACGGAATGATGTTCACGGTAGATCGTTACTCAACTAGCGTTACCAACGACGATGCATATTATTCAAAGATGCAAGATGAGGGGAAAGTTTTCTTTATTGCATTTACATCTGATAATAAAATTAGCTTTAGGTATGAAGAGTGACACAGAAGAGTAGAGGAAGACTGAAGGAGATATCGACGGGAATGGAAGTGTGAAGAATCATATGTATATAAAAGATTTGATTACTGAGACGACAATTGATAGAAGAGTAATATCACGTCAAGTTTTCCCACTTGATCATGCAATTAAAATTAATATATTTCAATATAAAGTATCACTATCACACAACAACTTTTTAATAATGAAAATTTTGGAGACTCTTAATTAAATAAAAAATTGATTACAGAGAAATCGTAAAAGTTGTTTCAATCAAATTTTCAGGATTTGTTGTTTAATATTTAAAGTTTAATAAATAATCGATAATTTGAGATTATTTATTTATTAACATATTATTAATACACTATTAAATAAACAAATGAAAATTGTAAGGACTTCTCTCTCAAATTATAAACAAAGTTTTTTTTTTCAGGAACATGCATTATACATTAAAGTTTAATATTTTGGAAGAAAATTTCACTGCCCGCCATTAGTTTAAATAATATGAATTTATATATCCCAGAGCGGCGAGCACTGTCAGTCAGTACAGCGAACAGGCGCGCGCTGATTATATATTTATTATTTATTATTATATAGATATCATTATTTTTATCATTTTTTGTCACTTTTTACAAAAATATACATTTATTTCTAATTTACACTATTCTTAATCCAAATTTATTAAATATTATTTTCTGTTGTTTAGTTGGATTTTTTATGACATTGACATGCCATTTTATTTGCATCTATTTTTCTATTATAGTTTTCATATTTTGTATTTTTATAATGGTTTATTTATATCTAATATTATATTATTATTACTGTGAAGAATCTGAAACCACGAATCCTGAAAAAAAAAATGGCAATATAGCAAGCAAACCATAATCTGGAAGAACTTCGTTTTAACCGGAACAAAAAATTTTAAGGTTAAAAGAGCCCATCAGACTTCGTAACTATATAATAATAATCATACATACAGTGGTACAACAAAATAATCCCAAGGACGGTTGATGTCAGGCAGGCGGTCGATCGTAAAAATTAAGCTAAATCATATACCACAACATGACAAACATGTTGTACCGACCCTACTTATGTGGGATAAGGGTAAGAAGAAGAAGTTGGGTTTTTTATGAAAGCGTGTTTTTTTTTGTTTTTTTTTTTTAAACTATTATTTTTTTTATTCTTTTTTAGTAAATTTTCTTAACTTTTTTTTCGGATTATTGCATTGTCATCGACCTTTGACAGGTGTGCAAAGTTTGAATGAAATCTGATCGTTCAAAGTAGGATAAAATCGAGCTCAAAGGGGTCGGTTACAAACATACATACATACATGTGAAGCTAATAAAAGCGTGTTAAAAAGTATGACTTTATACGAGACTTTCTTTCACTGGCGATTCGAGTATGCAGGATTGAATGCGTATAACTAATTTTAAACCGTTTCATTAAACGCGCGGGATTACCCGCATGTCTTTAATCACAGAGGAAAGAGCACCCGTGTAAAGGCTAATAATCTTACTATTGAGCCGTCAACGCTCAGATATTATGATTTGGGGTGGAATCTAAATGACCTAAATGTCCTGTAATTGCCATCATCATGCCCGTTTGTTCCAGTACGTGCTTTGATATATTGATAGCACGCTGAGATCACTGGAATGTTTGAATGAACAAACAAACATAATCAGACATATTCATAACATTAGGTGAGGTATGCGCACACATGTGTCCAAAAGTTATGTTTACACATATATTATGCATGAAGTTGGCTCGTTAGTGCTGGTCTGTGAATCGAGCTTACATTCCATACATTGATGTGTTGCAATGGAAACCTCGTTTAGTGAGTAAACGTATTGTTAAGGCACGGAACTTTAAAGATTGGGATTTATATTATACTAAACAATACTCGTAAATGAATATAAATCTGGATCCATCCATCTGGATGAATGAGGGTCTTGCACGGTGACGTTTTCAAGGTCATTTCTGCCTTGTACTACGACCCTGTGGAATCGACTTCCAGCGACCGTGTTTCCCAAATAAATAGGTACTCTCTCGGTGGTCGCCATTGTTTTTGAATTGTATTGTGCTTACCATCAGGCATAGTGCAGTCATTTTGCCGTGCTATTATAAAAAGAAAAAAAAATTACAAATCTTCAAGAAACAAGCGTACTCTTCTTTAAAGGCCGGCAACGCACTTACGACTCTCCTGGTGTTGCTAGTGTCTATGGACGGCGATGATCACTTAAAATCAGGTGCCCCGCCAGTTCGTTTGCCCTCTATAATTTTTTTTTTATTGTCGCACGGCAAAATGACTGCACTTTGCCTGATGGTAAGCACAGTACAATCCAAAAGCAATGGCGGCCACGGAGTGACACACTATCCATCGCCGGTCGCCACTATCATGCCGGCCTGCAAAAAACTGGATATGCACAGGCTGATCCCGAAACGCGACCCGCAGAACAGAGTCGCTATTACGGTCTTTTTCGCCATATACATGGTGGTTGCGACCCAGTCAGGCTGTAAAACCCTAACACCCCGCAATATATATAAAATAACTAATATTTTCATATACTTTAACGATTTTTAGCGTTTGACTACTCATATGATGATAAATGGCAATGTCGTCTAAAATGGTAAATACCCTAAAGTCCGAGGGGAATTCAGTGCAGCTTCCGGAACACACTAAACAAGTGAAGTCGATGGGAAATTATACTACGGAGTATGAATACCGAGATGCCACAAAAACTCCCTAGACATTTTAACAAGAGGCGCCACCCTCTTGTTAGAACAATGAAATTTGACACACTTGTCTATTACTACCTACTCGACAATGGCAGTAATAATCTAGAAAAATAAAACTATTGTGATAAACCCTTTTTGCATTTGGTACCTGATATAGAAAATATAGATAAATCAACATATATTCTCATAAAATACATGAAAATACCTTGATTGATCACATTAAGTACGTTTTTTCGATTTATAGCTGTGGTCGGCGAGCTCTCAAACTGACAAGTAACTAATTTACTCTGACCTGGCGGTGCTTGGAGGACAATTAAACGTGCCATTAATTTCAGCAATACTCAGGGTTTGCTAATAGTAGCTCGATAGGAACGTTTTCAGAGTTTATTGCGGTAACAAAATATAGGATTGCTTCCATTAAAGCGTTTTATTCTTATCTTATATAAAATAAATAATCAATTGAAAGTACCATAAGCAACGTACTGAACTGGGAGATATATATTTTTAATTTAATATATCCTCATCAGGCATATTTTGGCCATGTGTTATTTTGCTTTTGTAAATGAATGGCATCGGTCCCTAAAGTTCATTAATGGAAATAGGGAAATCCTTACTAGTCCTTTTTGATTATGAGTCTGAGATTTTTGTGTGTTATTACGTTTTTACGCCTTAAATACTCTACCGATCACCATGAAATTTTACATATATGTTATTAGGCGCACAAAAAAGGACATAGGGAACTTTTTATCCAGTAAAAAAAACTGTTAATAAGAGATAGGTTATATGTACATTAACACCAGTGAAGGCGCGGCAAAAACTTGTATGTAAATAAATAGAACAGTGTAACTGATTTTAATTGATATTTTAAGAGTAACTGCATTCGGGTAAAGTAAGTAAGTAAGTAATAAAGTAATTACTTAATCTTTATATATCCCTTACTGTGCCCACGACTTGGTATGCGTGATTCTTCTTAAAAAAACAATTTCTCTCGTACTTGAGTCGCGTCGTCATTAAAATTACAATAACTCTTGTTAGAGTGAACCGATTTTAAAGAAACTAAGAGTAAATATTACTCGAGGATATGCTTTATGATTTATCGTGTGAGGTTTTACCGTGAACGCAGTACTTTAGCAATAATGCGTGTTCAAACAAACAGACATTCTTAAAAATGGTTGAAATGTATTTTATTACTTATTCCTAGACACCTGTAACAGTTTTTTCACAAAAGTCTAAAAGTACAGACACATTAGATTTATATTCTTATTATATATGTGTAGATAGTATATAAATATATATAAAAACCAATGTATATTCGATTTTATTATATGATACATCATTTCCTACAGATTACGTCATTCATAGTCAAAAATTATAATTTCATTTATTGTATAATAATCCTTGGCCTTAAATAAGCATGAGTCAACCGACATATACTTACGATTTAAATAAATATCGTACGCGTGAATATATTTCTTCAAACATTTGACGAATACGAAGTCTAGAGAATCGGTATAGGTGGAATAATTATAAGAGATTTTATATATAAGCACTATTAATTCATTCATTGTTATTCATAATATGCTCTGAGAATATTAAGAGATTTATATGAGTAGCTTCCAACATCGATTGTGTTCACGTGATTGTTTTAAATAAGGTTTTAATTGGCACATAAAAATGAGGCACAACTGAAGACTATAAGTGATAATTATCGTCGATGTATCAGCCTGTAACTACACTTTTTTAAAGCAAAAAGGCCAAAAAGGCAGCAAACAAGCTAAAGGTCTACCTGATGTTATATGGTTACCGTCCCCTATTGACAAGATAGAAAAGGAGCTAATAATCTTATTTATCCGCCCTTGAGAACGTGTTTCAGTATCTTTTTGAAGTGCACTATCTACTCTATGTCTTTAAGATGGTATCTAATTCATAACTGCGACATAAGGGGTATCACTGTTATGTGGTGGCTTTTGGGGGTGTAGTTCAGTACCCTGTCTCATTATCAAAATAATGTTCAATATGTAATGGAGTAGCAAAACGCAGTTGACAGCAGCCATCATGCATCACATACTTGTCTAATATTGGGGCGATAACATCTCGTGTGTGTGTGAAAACCGTTACGCCCGCAAGATTGATTCTTATTGCGGTGTTTCATTGAACTGTGGCAACCTGTTTCTGTGTTGGTGGATCGCGAGAGGTGCTGGAGCAGTTCAAGGTACGTGGTCCACTGTATTTGCTGCAGCACGAAATTAAGTATTGAACGCCAACACCGTAATGTTTTCTACCCAGAGTAGCCAGGCCACCACGGTACGGAGCGAAGGCTACAATTGTTTTTATATATCATAGGAGGCAAACGTACAGGTGGGTCACCTGATGTTAAGTGATCACCGCCGTTTATAGATCCGTTGGGTGTCGCTACTGCGTTGCCAGCCTGTGTTTGGGGGAGGGGCGGGGAGAGGGTGTGAGAAAGGAGGTGGGCCTCTGGTGTTCTCACTGACCGAACGAAACGCAACGATGCAAGCACTGTTACTTCACGTCGGTTTTCTGTGAGAGGGTGATACCACCCACAGCGAGCTGAAACCAGTAATAGTTTCAGCGTGGCTCTACCACCTCTAAAAGCCCTGTTAGACCCATTTTTATAAAACTTTATTTATCTATCTTTTATGTTTGTATACTATAACGAAAAGTTTGTCGACATTTTATACTTAAAAGGAATATTAGATCATCTCGGAACTTTTAATGAATTTATATTGTCTTTTTTGACGACGGATACAGTATTATTCTTGTAAATTTTCGGAAGACATTTTTAGCAATAACTTCATAACATATATGAAGATACTAAGCGTTTGTATCTTTATAAATGACTAGCTTTTGCTCCCAACTTTACTACAGTAGATTCGATCTATCTCTCATGACATTGAATTTTATCAGAATTAAAAGTACTCTATATTCCTTTCTGTACCTTTGACAATTATTCTTAGACACATTATTATTGACTGAGTAGTTAAAAGGGGAAAGCGTAAAAAATAAACTTATTACCGCATGTACAGACAGCGTCGAAAGTTTTGATGAACTTTTTTATAAGGCGCCCTCATTGTCGATCCAAAATCGCACCACCCGCCGCTTGTTGGTTGCTCATCCACATACCCTAAAGTGACAATCGTAAGGTTCTCTAGAAACTTAATTTTGCGTATGTTACTGTTGTGGAATGGGTTACCTGGTATGGTGTTCCTCCAGGGTTATGACATGAGGCTATACAAAAAGGGATTGAAGCACTCTCTTCAAGTTAGCAACACAACAGTGAAGACCCTGGTGTTGCACTTGTCAATAGGCGAGGGTAACCATTTCACATCAAATGGACCGTCTGCCAATTTTCTGCCCTGTGGCCATACATAATCTTCGTATAACTCGAACGATATTTGTAGCGCACGTCGAGATAGTTCTGAGATAATAGGATTTTTCTAATTTTAGTTTTATTGCATACTTTATTTTGGTTTATTTAATTATTTCTGATATATAAGCTATATTACTGTAAAGTTTTATCAAAATCCGTTCCTTAGTTTTTGTCTGAACGAGTAACAAAACTCCATTCATCTTCAAAAACGTTTACTATTTCAATAAGATAGTATATATAGATATAAATGATATTAATGTGTTATGATATGATGTAAATGGAATAATAATATTATGTAAATGTAATATTCGTTTATTTAATAGGAAGTCGCGGTTATTGAATGTATAGAGTGTAGACGAATGGAATGTCGATTCAATTCACTTCGCTACACGCTTCGGCGTCTACAAACGAATTAATTTAATTAGTGATACCTACTATTAGTTGAGGATTAAAAAAGCTGAACTCTTAGTACAGTTATGAAAAAAGATTATTAATTCTACGAATCTTGTTTTCTTTTCAAATCGCTAACGCTGTAAGAGGAAAGACGGGACGCAGAAGGAAATCTGGTAATATAACATTCGGGATTTTGAACGCCATTGATTTTTTAAATCTGTCTAAGGACAATACAATATGTACGGAACTGTCTACCGATCTTCAGCAGTTGTACAGGCAACCTATGAAGAAGGGTACGTTCTGGACTGAACTGGTTTAAATTATAATATGGTTATATCAAAAGTGTGAAATTTACAGTTTAATAGGTGGTACTGGGCACCATTTTAACCATTTTGGATGACGGCTTAGTTGATAGTATGTTCGGACACAGCGTCGATGTACGTATGTTCAAATTCTTGAAATTGAGTCCGAGCTTTTTGAGATTGAAAATGAAAATTAAGATTTGAGAACGAACCATCCTCAAGTTTGAAAATCTATCGTCAAGGACCTATTGGTGTTTTCCGGCAGCCGCATTCGGGAGCCAGCCCACTCTAGGTTTATTTACCTACATTCGATACACAATTATACGTAGATGATTCTAGTCTACATATTTTTGGATTCCTTTAACCAGTAGTCATTTCTATATACCCAACGAAGAATGCAGGTGTTAGGTAATCACTACATATAATAAAACAGAGTCTTCTGCTACGTCTGTTTGTCTGTCTGTTCGCAATAAACTCAAATAACTAAACGGATATTCATGCGGTTTTCACCAGTAGATAAAGTGATTCATGAGGGAGGTTTAGATATATAATTTGTCAAGTTTTTTTTTATTACGCCGGGTCCGCTAGTGTAGTATAATTTCAAGTACCAATTCTTTCGATATCAGTTGTCGTCATACGTAAGAAACGTAAATTCATTTAAAAAAGTTATTTTATGTAGAAGTTAACCTGATACCAAGTGATCTTTCCGACCTATAGCTATGTACCTATAGTTCTGAGAGCAGTTATTGTGGGTTCTTTTACTCATGAGGACTGAGTTTGAAAACTTCGTGTGCAAGTATATGTTGTTGTAAAACACACCAATCGAATATATACAGGAGCGTGAATACTGCAGCGTCTGCAGCTTTGTGCGATGATTAGTGTAACGGGTTATCCTTCTTTTAAATAGTTAGATATGCTATCATTGATGACTTATTTAGGAATCATTCATAGTGATAACTTTTGTTGTTGTCTCACGTAATTCATAATGGACCATTTACAACACAATTTCACTTAACATTAAATCTTGTAATGGTTTTCTGGTATAATTATTCCCACATATAATACTTTGGTTAGGTTATTCTGTTGTTTAATTAATCTAAAACTAAATGTAAATATTTAGTTTAAAGACAGTAGCTGTGCCCTCAAGAGTTCCAGCTATTTAATTTTCAACACTCGTAGCCTGCACTCAACGCATTATGTTATAATTAGTGTCTACTTGTTTATTGCTCGAAATGCCAGAATCTGGTGCGTGTCTCCGTTTCATTGACACGGCAATGTTATTAGTGCGGTTGGCTCCCACGCTGGTTTCCTTTAAATGGACCCGTCTAAGGTCTGTTTTCTAGTTATCTCAATGTAGAGATAACTTTGTTGTTTGTTGTAGTGATAACTGTACTATAAATAGCTCGCAAACCCCCAGTTTGTTTGTTTAAAGTTTTTTTTCATGTCGTGTTCGAGGCATGTGTGTAATTGTACGAGATATTTTTGTTTATACGACAACTATGTAGCTTGTTTATGGGTAGTTTGAATTAAGGCTAGTAGTACTTCCTTTAGCGTTTAATACTCAAATATAATTCGGGTATAATTGAAGTGTATATCCATGTTTGATATAGAATTTGCCAGAAAACTTTTAATTTGTCGCGTTTGGTGCTTTTGTTCGGCACATCACTGAGTACTTTATCGTGTGATCGGAATCCTAATTTTATCGATTCTTCTTTTGAATACACTGAGAATATTAATGTAATATATCGATACGTATAATACGAATGTAAATCTAACGTGTCTGTACTCTTTAGAATTTTTGTGAAAAAAATTGTTGCAGGTGTCTTGGTATAAGTACTAAAATACATTTCAATTATTTTTAGAAATGTCTGTCTGTCCTGCTCTTTGAACACGCATCACTACTAAATTACTGTGTCCACGATAAAACCTCACCAAGAAAGTCGCAAAGCATATCCTCGAGTAACATTTAATCTTGGTTTCATTAAAATCGGTTCACTCTATGAAAAGTTATTGTAATTTTAATGAGGACGTGACTTAGATACGAGAAAAGAGTATATATTTAAATGTAAATGACTTAATATATTCAAATGATTTTATTACTCACTGTTTTTTTACATTAGGTTCCACGCGGACGGAATCGCGTGCACAGCTAGTTAACAATAAAACTGTCAATGTGTGCTTCCACTGAGCCAACACATTTACGTAAATAATACATTCAAATTCTGTTTCCTGACAAATAAGGGATTAAATGTGAGTTATCTGTTTTTTGGAAATTTGCAAAACGCTATTTTATAGGCATAAAAAATGTGTGTTTAAGGAGCATAAAATATATAGCACACTCTTTTTTTTTAGCACTTTTTTGTCTGATGTATGATAGAAAGAAAATACCAGGCAATCATGAACTTATTAGGGGATGATAAATTACCTGCTTAGTTTTAACAAAATACGATTAATTAAATCAAACGACGATAGAGTGTTCCGATATGTTCTTTAAATAATGTAACTAAAATATACTCAGCACTCGGCGGTGTTCCTATGTTTGACACGAAACCAGTTCGTGTCGGAATTCGATACTTCTTTTTTGTTACAGCCTCGGGTCTAGTGTTGAATGATAGAAATCGTTTGTACGTACATGTGGTTATTGTTCATTTTATCTTGAATCGACTTTGGTTTTTGTTTATTGCCAAACTAATCTTAGATAATCGGGATTTGAATAAACATTAATTTCTATTTCGAAGTATAATGGGTGACTTCTTTATCTGTGAATGAAAGGTCTGTTAATGATATATTATTTGTTATTAGAGAAGAAAATATAATAATTCTTAGGAATTACCCTTTACAAGATCGTGTAATGGACGCTGTTTATGTCATCATTTAAGTAGGTAGAGAGGTATGTGTGAACCGCAAGGACGTTTAAATTTATCTGTGGTTTATCTAGATGTGAAATTATAGGCTTAGTCAGTGGTTTTATTTGGTATTTGAAATTAAGGGGTTTTTATTAAATAATCAGAGGGATTTATTTTATTATTATGGCCAAATAGACTATAAGATATAATAAGAATATAAGCAAACATATAGTCACCGTTTTTCCGAACTATTGTCTAATTTATGAAAAGTATTTTTGGGTTTTTATTAAGGCACATGATTAAATAAATAAATGAAGGCTCAAAGAGATATAATAATTTTATTACAGAATTTTAGCCTATGTAGGAAATTTTGTCAATTTCAAATGCGACTATGTTCAAGACTTAATTATCAATTATTAGCTTCTGCCCGCGACTTCGTCTGCGTGGAAACTTTGGGTTCACGATAACATGCCGCAGCAGCTCTCAAGAGGAAAAAAAATACAATTTTGAAACATTTTTCATTAGTGCTCCGCTTCTGTTGGTCTTAGCCTGGTGATATATATAGCCTATAATAGCCTTCCTCGATATATGAGCTATCTAACACTGAAATAATTCAAATCGGACCAGTAGTTCTTGAGGTGAAAGTATTCAGCTTTATAATATCAAATTAATAAGCATAGATTCATGATCAAAGGTTAATCTTTCTAAAGGGGATTTGATTTTACTTAATATTTCATTGGATGTAATGTATTAAATGCAAACAAATGACGTGAACAGTGCATCAACCTTGATACAAGTAAATATGAATACCAAATGCTTCGTACATAAGGCGTCAGAAAAATCAACATTATATTTGAATATACGCTACGGGTATGTTTATTTGTGACAGTGCTGAGATTGATATTATAAGCAAAGTTTACCGGGTAACCAACGATTCGTGTCTAGTAATAAATCCATGTTTCCATTACTAGAGTTGGTATTAAATCTATTTTTGCCGAAACGCAATAGAACGACAAAATAAATTGCATTATATAAGTGCTATTTAGAAATCGTTTCCTGTGACGAACTGACTGGTCGCTACAGCCGGTCTTATTCTTACTCAATTAAGGAATGGACCGGTCTACGTATGATCCAGTTGGTTAATTAATATAAACGGTCATAGGACTACGACATGGTTATTACGTAAGAGTATTTCGAAAACGATTTCTGTATCATCATCTACTTATTATTACGCCATATCTAAAGCTTTTTGCTATTGCTAATAAGGGTTCTTACTTTTCTTACACTTTTATAACCTTGCCAACACTTTCGTTTATTTTGGATACTTTAATTCTGTTTGTGTAGTTGAGATGAAACTCGAAAGTTTTCAGGTATAGTTCCTATATCTTCTACATAAAAAAAAAATACAGTCGAATTGATAACCTCCTCCTTTTTTTGAAGTCGGTTAAAAATGCATCGTAGTTGAATTTATTTGCTATCACAAAAACTGTTTTCTGTAGCAATAATGTTAAGTTGTCGAAAAACACACGTTGTAAGCTTGCGGTAAATTAAAATTTTCTGATTTTAGGCGCACGATTTAAACTGTACGTCGTCTGGTGATAAATCTTAAGAATATTATTCAGTAAGTAAAATATTTATACTATAGCAGTATATACTATATTTTCGAAATTATTTCTTTATGTAAGTCCCATATACAAAATCTTTACATTTTTTTTTATATCAAAAGCAGGCAAACGAACAGGTGGGTTACCTGATGTCCATAGACACTAGCAACACCAGGGGAGTCGAAAGTGCGTTGCCAGGCTGTGTATGAGGGTGGGGTTAGGGGTAGGGTGAGGGAAGCGCTCTCACTCGCCGAATGGAACGCAACAATGCAAGCAGTGTTACTTCACGTTGGTTTTCTGTGAGAGGATGGTACTATCCCGGGTGAGCCGACCCATTCATGCTGAAACTACTAATAGCTACGTGGCTCTACCACCTACAAGTACATCGTACAGTTTCTCCTTCGTAGTTTTAATTTTAATATTCCTAATCGAAATGAATAATTTAATAAGTTGTGATTTAATGTTACCTAACATCAGATGATATAGTGGTCGAAGTCTTAATCTGTAAGTAAATAAAAAATGTAATAAATTATCTCGTGATGCAATCGTGCTAATTAACAAAACGTTTGCTCTGGCTGTTGTTAATACAGACATATCTTCAGTTAGATATTATTTTGACCTTTTTCTTACTCTGATTTATCGACGTTCTTTACTTATCTTTGAAGGTTAATTGCTCCGTAACTTTTATCCGAGAACTCACTGTAATCAAATAAATATATATTTTTAGTTTAAATTATTCATATTTAAATTTTCCTCAGAATTGGTGCATTGTACTGGTCTTAAAATTAGGCATAGTAATCGTTATCAGCCTGTAAGAGACCCACTGCAGGACAATAGTCCTCTTCCGGAAGGACAGTATTGGCATAAACACCACGCCTAACTTTGAGATATCTACATGTTTTGCCATATACAGTAGTACTACACATTTCGCAGGTTCAGGTTTCCTCACAATCTTCTCCTTCATTACTAATGTTACCAATTTAAATTAGTAAATTTACGCGAATTCCGAAAGATTCGTTTGTACATGCCGGGGTTTGATCCTGCGGACATCGGGTTTATATTCCACCGGTCAAACCATTATAACCCTCGTTTGTACATGCCGGGGTTTTGATCCTGCGGACATCGGGTTTATATTCCACCGGTCAAACCATTATAACCCTCGTTTGTACATGCCGGGGTTTTGATCCTGCGGACATCGGGTTTATATTCCACCGGTCAAACCATTATAACCCTCGTTTGTACATGCCGGGGTTTTGATCCTGGGGACATCGGGTTTATATTCCACCGGTCAAACCATTATAACCCTCGTTTGTACATGCCGGGGTTTTGATCCTGCGGACATCGGGTTTATATTCCACCGGTCAAACCATTATAACCCTCGTTTGTACATGCCGGGGTTTTGATCCTGCGGACATCGGGTTTATATTCCACCGGTCAAACCATTATAACCCTCGTTTGTACATGCCGGGGTTTTGATCCTGCGGACATCGGGTTTATATTCCACCGGTCAAACCATTATATCCCCACAACTTGGCATAGTGCAGTTTCCAAATTCTTAAATTTACTTGTAGTATTCCGGTTGATATTTTTTAACAGCTGTGAATTATTTATAATAGGATATTTCGGTTTATCTAGTAAGTAGGTAGTTATCGTAAACATCCGACTAGCTGCGATAAGATACTGTCGTTCTGTTCCCAACCGACCATCAAGTTGATTGTTGAATGTTGACATACATTTCTCATATCGTATAATATTATCAGTGGCACGAGCAAAAACTCCACTCGTACAAATTTGTTGTCTATGTCACGTATGTGATTAGTCGATTTAATTTAATGTATATTGTATATATATATATTATATCATAGGAGGCAAACGAACAGATGGGTCACCTGATCTTAAGTGATCACCGTCCATAGACACTTGCAACATCAGGGGAGTCGCAAGTGCGTTGCCAGCCTGTGTTTTGGGGGAGGGGGAGGGGGCACGGGGAAGTGGGAAGAAGGGAAGTGGGTCTCCGGCGCTCTCACTGACCGAACGAAACGCAACAATGCAAGCACTGTTACTTTACGTCGGTTTTCTATGGGTCGGGTGGTAGTACCCCGGACGAGCCGACCCATTCATGCTGAAACCCGTAATAGCTTCAGCGTGGCTCTATCACCTACGAATATGTATGTAACTCTATAACTTGACACTACATTGTCTAACTTTCACGGTTTCTCCAGCCTTCAAATGCCAGATTTCTTTCCAACTTGATATTCTTTATGAATTATAGACTTGATGTGTTATTTTGGTCGATAAGCTATATACGCCTGTCTGTCTGCGCGCGATAAACTCAAAAATTACTGAGCGGTTTTTCATGCGGTTTTCACCAGTAGATAAAGTGATTCATGAGGAAGGTTTAGGTATATAATCTGTCCAAAGTTTTTTTTATTATTAGGGCGAGACAACGTCCGCTGGTCCCGCTAGTTATTGCATAATTTCATCAAAATCCGTTCAATAGTTTTTGCGTGTAAGAGTGCACACATCCATGCATCTTCATTAATTTTTTTGTTTATAATATTGATAGTAATAGGTTAAAATATATGTTTTAATAAATCAATCAAATGTATAAAGGTTATTTGTCTTGTACCCAACATTAAATTACCTCGTAGAAAAAAAAAGTAAGACGGCCAGCTCAGATCGGCTTGCTTCGGTTTTGTAAAGCGTTCTCTCTATTGCACAGCGCAATGGCTACGCTAGGCAAAGATACGAAACCGAACTTAGCCGACTATATCGGTCTTTGTCCCTCCGTACCAAATCAAAATCCGAGTACTGGACCAGACAGCAGTATGTCCTCGGATGTAAAAACAAAGGCACTTTTTCCTTACCTCGGATGTCTTGAAGAATTTATTGAAATTAATTCTAATGAAAAACACAGGTAAGTGTTTTACTCCTTGTTTTTATTCTTTGTTTCATTTTTGGTAACTTTGAGGCTCTGCCCCGTACTTAATTGTGGTTATTAAAGTCTTTGTCAGACCTCCCCTGAAACCTTATCACACTCTCTGAAGTTACATATTTGTGAGATTTGCGAGAGCATTCCAATTTTTTATCGCCGAAACCCGACTTACCTCATCTTGACATTTCACAGATGATTTTAGCCTTCATCGTACGATGTTGCGCAACTTTCCAAATACGGCATGTTGGGCGGACGTGTTGGAACTCCAGTACTCCCACGTTCTGCTATCTCGGAACTGTTAGGTAAACTGTAGTCACTTGGTTATTCTCTAACTATAAGAACGTCTCTAAATAATTTAGGCTGTATAAAAGGGAAATTTTGAAATACTATCAAACATCCTGTTTTTTTTCTTCGTCTAGAAACACTTTTATTGCAATCGCGATATATCAAAAATGAAAAGAAGTATTCTAATTGAAAGAATACTATATTTCATAATGTTATCTCTCTTATACTTGACGAAGCTGTGTCCGCGGCTCCGCTCGATTTTACTATAAAATTATTTTAAAGTTTTGTTTTATTCAGACGTCTTAAACATTACTTGATTGTTTTTATTTATATATATTTACTGCAGGGTCTCTTTATATACACTATTACGATGCTATTAAGGGTAATACATATTTAATCGTTATAACGAAATTATATAACTCGATTGATATATATGTTTTTACATGTCGCATTTTTAATGTAAATTTTATTGTAGTATCGTGAATAGAATATTATTGGTTTAAATGAAACAACATAATGTACTGAAAATACTTTAATGTACATTTGATTAACTTTTAACCTCATAACTTGTTCTATATATCATATAATGTAATAAATTACATACTAAAACTTACTCAGATAATACACATATGTTTTACGAGTTGTTTTTTTTATATTTTTTATTGTAGCACGGCATAATGTCTCCACTATGTCTGATGGTAAGCACAGTACAATCCAAACACAATGGCGACCACCGAGTGACACACTATCCATCGCCGGTCGCCGCTGTCATGCCGGACAACAAAAAGCTGGATATGCTCAGGCTGATCCCGAAACGCGATCCGCAGAAGCGAATCACTATGACGGGCTTTTTCGCCATTTATATGGTGGTTGCGACCCAGTCAGGCTGTAAAACCGTACCACCCCGCTTTCGCCATTGCCTCGTTCGTTATTCAGCAGGGCGCACCACGTGCAGATGAGGTTGGCTTGAGTGTCTCAAGTCTTATGATTTTATTCGACACCCCTTACACCCCAAACAGTTGTAAAGATAATAACGTACAAACAGGTTTTTTTCGAACTGACTACACTGTTGGCCTGACGGGCATTCACAGTTTTTTTTAACTGACTACGCTATTGACCAAGCAAGGTCTTAACAGCTTCATCGAACTACTGGGCCTTCACAGCTTTACAGGACTACTAAGGCGAGCGCTTAAGGCACTTCGCCGCTTGGCAACAAGCGCAAGGATGCCAGAGTGGCCGAAACTCGGCTTAGGCTGTTGCTTTGGCGGTCTAAGGTTAAAAAATTGCTATCCATACATATAATAATTCTTGAGACACGCATGATGTATACCGTCATGTGAGCCTCACGAATTTAAAACGTACAAACAGAAACACGTTACTCTTTATGATATGCAAGAGTATCTTAGTATTGTTAATATCAAAGTATATTTTTCGCTATTTATATACTTATTTCGATATAAATAGCGAAGGCTTATTTGTTGTATTCTATTTGTGTATTCTCACACAAGTATTTGACCGTCATTGACATATAAATGGGTCGAAATGTATAAATGTCAATGACATATGAGTCAGACGGATAGCGCGGACTATAATTTCAGAATAATATGAAAAGGATCATTGTTCGGTATAATTTGAAATGTTTTAGTTTGTTGACATGAGTCTTGTCCGGCATGATCGTGCTGATAAAAGATGGTGACTATTTTATTTGTCACTTTTAGGAATTGAAACCCCTGTATTAAAAAAGCTGTCGAGGCTCGCAACCTGGTACGACAGCGACTACCCACAATGAATTGCTGATTTCCTGACGGTCGCCATTGCTCTTAGATTGTACTGTATTTACCATCAAATATACCAAAAATATATTTTATTTAAGTCTTCAAATCTTTTTACAATGTACAATTAACAGGATGTTGCCGTTTTGTTGTTGAATTCTATGATTTTGGAACGGCAATAAATGTTCTGAAATATTGCTCGTACCTAATATTACTTTGTTTCTGTTATTTGACGTAACTGTTATGTTGTGCCCTACATTATAATATCTATGTATAAACACACGAAGAACATATTTTGTAAATCTTTTTAACCACTTTGCGCATAGAAGACTGATGTTTGGCATCGTTAAAATTCATATAGAGAAAGCGTGCGGTATGAAAACAGTTATGCGCAATTGATTTTACAAAGTCATTTAAGTAAACATAACAAAACGTTTATTGTTAATGCAAGTACTGAATGCAAACAGGTCTAACAGTTTTGGGAGCTGGAGGCAGGAGTTCTCCGGCTCCCAGGGAGGTAGGGGCGGAGAGACGGCGTCTCAGAGAAGACGCCGTCCAAAGGTGGCAGCAGGACTTGGCGGACGAGCGGTTCGGACGGTTTACCGTAGACGCCGTCCGCCCGGTCCTGCGGGAGTGGATGCCCAGGGTGTGGGGCTCCCTGACGTTCCGACTGGTGCAGGTACTCACCGGACACGGTTGTTTCGGGTGGTACCTGTACCGGATCGCACGCAGGGAACCGACCACCGCCTGCCACGAGTGCGGCGCTGTTGAAGATACCGCGCAGCACACTCTGTCTGAGTGTGCTACGTGGGGGGAGCAGCGCCGCATTCTGGCGGCGGCAGTGGGAACGGACTTATCGCTGCCGAGCGTGGTTTCGGCCATGCTCGGCAGCGAACAGGCTTGGCGAGCGATGGCCTCCTTCTGCGAGGAGGTCGTCTCGCAGAAGGAGGAGGCGGAGAGGGCCCGCGAGGCAGACTCGCTAAGGGTCCGCCTCCGCCAACCGAGGACCGGCAGGAGGAGGCGGCGCTTTGCTCAACTCCTCCTACCACCGTAGCCGGACCTGAGGGGATGGGCCGGGGGGCCCATCTCCTCATTGCACAGGTCCGGCGGACGAGGGGGGGCAGCTGGTGTGTACCCGGTCTGTCCCTCTATAGGTAGGAGCCCGGCGGCCACATTCCGCTCCGGTGGCTCTACAAGGTTGATTAGCTTGAACGATCCCTTGCCGCCCCCACAAAACGGTCTGTCGGTACACCGTGGGGTTTTAGTCCGTGCGACTCGGACATAACCCACCCTCTCCCCCGGGAGGGTGGCGTATCCATAAGGGATTTCCCCACGTTAAAAAAAAAAAAAAGGTCTAACAGTTTGAGTAATCTGTATACAGTCGGCGCTAAACTTTTTATCCCCTTTAAATGTAGCTGTTGTTACACTAATCACGTGTAGTGTCGATGCAGTCAGGAATGGCAATAAATACATCGTAGATACAGTCACTATTTATTTGGCCAGAGCTTCGCCTTACAATAACTTCCACATAGGAGTGCGTAGATATCACAGACATCTTGCCTTTTAAAGGCCCATCTATATAAATCAAAGCGATTACTATTTATACATAATTCCGCAAAATGATTTAAGTAACACAAAAATAATAAAGTATGAACAAATTAATGTTATTTAAGCTATAGAACAATTTTATATAATTATTCTTATTTATGTATCTCGAATGCGTTTACTAATCTGTCTCGACATGTAGATCAGCGACATCTAGCCTTTCATGACCGAACTATGAAGTCAAAGAATATACTATTTATTATTCATAATGATCCAACTAATGATTCAATTCTATATAATATTCTTATTTAAGTCTTATTAAAATCTATATAATAATAATTATTCTTATTTATGTATCTTTATTATGGTGGCGCTAGTTTCAATGTGTCTCTTAATATGGTGGCATAGTGTCAATGTATATTTACAATATGATGGCGCTAATATCAATGTTCCGATGGTGTTGTAGTCTCATCTCTTGAATTTGATGCAGCGGCACCGGAGGTGGGTGATAACACTGTAAATTTAGATAAAAATCATATTATATGTATATCATTTAGCGAAAGAAGCGATGATGGCTTCGTTGATAACGTGTTCGGACACAATGTCGATGGACGTAGTTTCGAATACTTGCAACTGAGTCGGAGCTTCCAGTGAATGTAAACATCCTGATGACATCATATGGTAGTAGGACTTTCTCTAAGTCCCCCGCACGGTAGCTACCACCCTCAAGTTGAAAATGAGTCGCCAAGCACCTGTTGTTGTGTTCTAGCAGTTGCACTTGAGCACCAGTCTCCTATCAGAATGGTGTGTTTACCATTTTCGATGACGTCATCATTTAACATCAGATGCGATTGTGGTCAAAGGCTAAAACCTATAAAGTATTTAAAAAAAATCATAACATATCGAAACATACTCAAGGAAAAACATTATTATCCTGTTTTGTATTAAAACATAGACAATATTACGCGCAAGCCCAAACTCAAAATCAAAGCGACCAAAAATATTTCCGAGGATTCTATATAACCTGTATTTCTACTTTAAAAATAAATCTGAAATTAATGCTCGATGACCTATTTGTACACGCATGCAGCTGATATAATACAACAAAATTAAAAAAAATATATATGCAAGAATTATAGTAGTTATACTCTTCGACAAAAGAACATCGATAACATTCAAAATAAATTAAAATAATTACGGTTAAAATTTGACCATTGGACTACTGTTAGTTCCGATAGTATTTGGATAATTATCTAGGCAAACGCTATTATCCGGTGTAATACTTTTTTAAGACAATAAATCATACTAGTGGGCGCCCAGAGGTCGACATTCGACCATAGTTTATTGATTTTTTAAAGTTTGAACTTTACTAGGCTTCTTTTGTCAAAGGGTATACTTCTATAATCAAAGGTTTTCATCATGGCTTCACAGAGTTATTTACCACTCTTTTTTAAAAATTATATAAACATTTTAAGAATTTTTAAATGACAATTGAAATTAATTATAAATTGGATGGTAAAATGATGGATCCAAAACAAAAATGTTTTTAATACTACTACTACTTAATCATTTGAAGTGAGTTCACGATAAAAAAATACATTAAAATATAAAATATAAATTAATTTTAAATATACATTAAAATATTAACATTGACATTAAATTCAAAGAGTATGTAAGGTATGATAAATATTATAATAATAGTTATATGTTATAATATCATTGTTGAATGTAGAATGAAAAAGGGTAATATGAACGTAAGAGTTAAAAAAAATACATACAGTCGAGTATAGCAACCTCCTTCGCAACCTTTATTGACGGATGTCAAAATGTCTTTTATTTACATGTGCGTATATGTTGTGTAAAATTAAAGCAGTAGTGTGAGTAATGCATATTTTAATTTCATGTTCATCTGTTCGCCCAATTCCATTAAAAAGGGATACAAAGTTTAGGTTTCACGTATTAATATATACTAGTGGGCGTCCAGTGGTCGACATTCGACCATAGTTCATTGATTTTTTTATGTTTGAATTTTATGAGGGTTAATATCATTGTTGAATGTAGAATCAAAAAGGGTAATTGGAACGTAAGAGTAAAATAATACATACAGTCGAGCATAGCAACCTCCTTCACAACCTTTTTTGAAGTCAGTTATTGACTTTATTATGACATTTATTGGCAGATGTCAAAATGTCTTTTTTATATGTGTGTATATGTTGTGTAAAATTGAAGCAGTAGTGCATTAATGCATATTTTAATTAATTTAATGTACTTCTAATGCATTTTATATAAAATAAATAACTTTCTGCACTTTTCCTCCATATAAACTTTAACTATGCCAAATTTCACGTTCATCCGTTCGCCCAATTCCGTTAAAAAGGCATACAAAGTTTAGGCTTCACGTATTAATATATAGATGATGATGATGATGATTTCTTTAATAAAAACATTAATTACTTAGGGTGCTCTTTTAACCAGATTGCACAGAATCGTGCAGGAACGCTTTTCAATGTATTTAAAAGTAAGACATACTTTTTGGCAGACCTTTTTGGCAAGCTCTGTAGCTGATACTGCTCAATGATTTTTTAACATATAAAATATCGTTTGATTTCTTTTAATTGTGTAAGTCAAATGGGTTTATAATATATTGTAGTATGAAATCTTTGAATGAAGAAAAGGGTTATATAGTTAATTTTTTATATTTTTTTCATTTAACGTTGTGTATATGAGTCTTCATTGGTTATTAATAATGTGGTTGACGACTCTTTTAAGATGGTTTTTTAAACATCGAATATACAAAATATCATGTTTCATACTTTCACTGGTTCATACAAATACCAACGACGGATCAAATATCAAAAGAATCCGATGCCTTCGATATGTACCCAACCGTTATATTCTGAAGACACGTCAGTTAACATATTCTCTTAACCGTTTTTGATTCCCTATTTATTTATTAATATTAATGTGTTGCAAAATTATATTATCCCGTAAAATTAGATAGGGTGCTAGATCCACGCTGAAACTATTACTGGTTTCATCATGAATGGGTCGGCTCGCCCAGGGTAGTACCACCCTCTCATAGAAAACCGACGTGAAGTAACAGTGCTTGTATTGTTGTGTTTCGTTCGGTCAGTGAGAGCGCCGGATGCCCACTTCCCCTCCCTCTCCTCTCTCCTTTTCTCTTCCTCCCCTAACCCTTCCCCCCAAAAGGTGGCAACGCACTTTCGACTCCTCTGGTATTGTTAGTGTCCATAGACGGTGGTGATCACTTAATATCAGGTGACCCACTTGTTCGTTTGCCACCAATGACATAAAAAAAAGCGCTCTATACTTCTATACGTAATAATATAAAGCTGAAGAGTTTGTTTGTTTGAACGCACTAATCTAAGGAACTACTGGTCCGTTTTGATTTTTTAGTTTATTATTATAGTGAATTATTCCAGTGGTGGATAACTAATTTATCGAGGAAGGCTATATATTATCACACTATGGAGGATAGGAGCGGAGGACTAATGAATAATTTAATTTTAAATTAAGGATTTTAAAATCAGGTTTCTTCCTTTAGAAAACTTCCGCTCCGTGTTGGCGTTAACCCAAAGTGACTATTCCAAGCGGACAAAGTCGCGGGCAGAAGCTAGTAATATATAATAAGACTATTCGTGTTATATGGATCCGAATGCTGGCTTATGAAAGAGAGGAGACGAGAAAAGAGTGGATACGATTAAGAGTATGTCCGAGAAAGTTTGAAAATAGCACCAGTGACAGAGAAGTTGAGGAGTAATAGGGGTTAGCAAGGTGCGGTATATTATCTGAGGGAAAGTTATGTAACAAGAAATGTTTTAAATAAGAGAGTGGACGGATATAGGAGTAGAGAAAGACCAAAAAAGACAGTATCAAAATCTACTCCATGAAAAAAAATAGATATGTCAACTCTAACATCGTTTAGTCAATCCTCAACAAAATTGACACGCCTGAGTGTCTTGTCCGAGTTTTTTTTATGCTACTACTTGTTATTAAATGGTGGCTAAGCGTACATTATTATTATTAACTTTTAATCGCAACTTTGCGCAGACAAAGTCGTGTACATTCGCTAGTATATTTATAGAAAGTATAGACAGTTCTATAATCTATTTGAGGGATGATTGTTTTTTCTGTCATAACCTTATTCTCATTGAATTAACGAGTCTAAAATTAAAAGATGAGATTGTATATTATACTGGCCGTTACTCTGCACTTCCGCCTGGAATTCATTGGCCGGTATGTATCTCTACATCAAAAACGTTTGATTTTATTTACGCGAGGTGTATTTGAAAAAGTTAAATCTGTAACTAGTAATATAAAGAGCGAAATATTATTAACTGAAACAAGAAACAGAATTACAAAAACGAGTCCTCGGTTGACGGTTGAAAGTATTGGTATGTTACAGTCAAATATATAAAAAAATATAATTAATTAAAATATACTGCCAATAGTTCATACGTGTTTCGCTCCGTCGCGGAGCATCTTCAGATCGATGTTGATTCTATCGATGCGAGCGGGCGAGTGATGAGATTTAAACGTTAAAAACCCATAAAGTATTAAAAAAATGACGTGCAGTAAGTAAATATTAGAAAATAGTTGCCCGCAATCGTCTAAAGTCGTCCTGGAACCCGTCGTGTCTCGTCGCTTTGTCCGCGGCCGGATGTACCAATGTCGATCTGTTGTGCGCGAGCGCAGGATTCTGTTTGTCCCTTTACTTTCGACACATTCCTTACGTTACCCATAAGTAGGGTTGGCACGACGATTTTGACACATTTACAAATATTTTCATATCTATTTATTTTACATATTATTCAATTTTTTATCTTCACCTTATCCGGTATTAATTTAGTTCTCGCTTTGTACCAAATTTATTGAAGGTCAAGTGTGAATATAACATGCTAATAATGTTTAATTAAACAAAGGTTTATCATATTGATTATACAGCGTGGCTGTGTTTGTAGAATAATAATTCAAAAGTCTGCTGTCACATTGTCGATTGTTATATGTAATTTGTAGGCATATGGCGTATATATTTTTATTGGGAAATCATTTTAATTTTATAAGATAACCTTGGCACAGTATTTGTATAAGAATCGGTTTTAATGATGTCGAAAAGAAATAGACAGATATCGATTTACGCGCGTTAGAGAGAAACAAACTAAACTACGGTTCACAGTGTACATATGAATATTATTATGTTCATTTACAATTTAATTTGGTCTAAAATTAAAAACAACATTTTGTATTTAATTATTTTATACAAAAAACATTCTATTAAAGAGCATAGACGTGTTCCTTCAATGTCGTATTTGCATGAGCCGGATTATAACTTAATAAACGTTTATTAAGAAAAAAAGTTTGCAAAGAGTGTGGTAAGGTTGACGATATTCATCATTTTTTTAATAGAATGTAACAAAATTCTAATTCAGAGGATTCAAGATCAACATCGGGAATGTTGGTGTTTATTACAGCATTCTGGTAGAACCGACATCGGACTGTTCCAAAAGTCTTGTGTAGTTTATTTAAGGTTTCTACTTAGACAATTGTTTTTTAGATTCAAGGGTTTAAGTTTTACGTAGATATAGGTTACGATGGGACTGATATATCAGGAATGATAAAGGCCCAAAATAAAAAAAAAACGAACGAGAATAAAATAATGTTGATAAATATGATTAGTTTTTTGTCGGCTCTTCATGATGAGACATGATTTTCCAACCCACGCAGGGTTTTTGAGAGTTAATGTTTTTTTTTCTAAAAGGCCGAAATATTCCCCGAATGTATTTTACTAAGGCGAACCGCCATCCTTATCTGAGAACAGGTCTCGCCATGGGAAACGGGGGATGTGGAATGAATGGGTAAACACACGGAGAGAGAAAAAAAAACTCATTAGGACTGTTCTTTTGTAAGGCTTTCAAACTTTTTTAGTTGCGTCTCGTCGTGACATGAGAGTCTCGTGGGCTTTAAATCTTTTATAATTATGTTTCACTAGTTGTTGTCCGTGACTTCTTTCTTATCAAAATGGTTTTATTTCTAAATAGGTATTTCGTGTTTTATCTGGATTAATTTGAGGTTTTTATTTTTATACAATAACTCGCGGGATCGGTGAACGTTGTCCCGCCCTAATAATTAAAAAAAAATCTGGACAAATTATATATTATCGCGAACAGACAGACAGACAGACGTGGCAAAGGACTTTGTTTTATAATATGTAGTGATGATGCGGGTTCGTCTTCAGAGGAGATAAGTTTTACAGAGGTTAAGTTTTGAAGATAATAATAATAGTGGACACAGATCATAGGTCCATGTAACACGGCAGGGGAAACAGCTTAACCTCTCTCTTTTATTAAATTACTTTTGAAAATATAACTTTCTTGTCAATAACCATTGTTTTACTACCTACTCTACAAATAATAATGCACGATGTATAAAATAAACACTATTCTATCTGTTCTCAAAATACATTTAAAGGATCCGATGAAATCACTTACTTTGTCCAGGAATTAATCCCACAGTGTTGTTATTTTAAGATTTTCCTTGAATTTATTACCTACCTTAGGGATTTCTTGAAATTTCTATTTTTATCATCTCCCTGTAATATTTATATATTACATACTGTATGTGCCCGCGACTGCGTCCGCTTAATTGCAGATTTCGAACCTACATCCATCGACGCTGTATTCAGGCACGTTACCACTGAAATATCATTGTTTCACTGTGGCGGCTTTATACGATTGATGGTGACCATCGCTAAATTATATCTCAACGGTCGCTACTAATGGTGGATAATATTTACTATTAGTTCTACCCGCGGCTCCGTCCCTCGTGGAACCTAATGTAAAAAAATTGAGACTAATAAAATCCTCTGAATATATTAGGTCCATTTACTTTCCTCTCGTGCTTAAGTTGCGTCGTCATCAAAATTACAATAAATTTTGATAGAGTGAACCGATTTTAATGAAATGAAAGACTAAATGTTACTCGAGGATATGCTTTATGATTTTCTTGGTGAGGTTTTATCGTGAATGCAGTACTTTCGCTACAGTTACTTAGCGTGCTCGGACATTCGATGTGGGTACGATTCCTTGCGTATGAGCTAGAGCTTTCGGTGAGGGAAAACATCGTGTTTTCCTAAACCCGTCTCTCTAGTTACCACCCTTAAGTTGAAAATCTATTGTCAAGCACCTGTTGGTGTGTTCCGGCAGCCATACTTGAGAGCCCTCTAGGTTTAGGTTAATTACCACTTTGGATTACATCGCCATTTAAAAAAAACAGTTGAAAGAGTAGTAAGTTTAACTTACAAATATTAGATAAAGAAATATAAAAATATCTTATCAAAATTTGCAAAGTGTGTTGAAGATTAAACTAAGGATAATTTTTAGAAGTGAAAACTTATTTAGGCGTGTTGTACGGTATTTTTGGCAGGACATAAATTTATAAATTCCGCGTCATGACATGCTAGTAAGCCTAACCTGCTCTTCCGTCAGACTAGCGACGCGCAGTATAGGGGTCTGTGTGATGGAATATTGATATTTTGCAGCACATCACACGTTTTATTGATTAATAGACTTTATAAAAATCCATATAATTATTGCTCCGAGTGACAATAGATATGAAAACCGCACTAATGTTAATAATTTCAATAAACAGATTCTTAAATTTTAATATTGTCATTCACACTATAATTAATTTAAAAATTTAAAAGAGAACACATTTATTCTATCGTAATCGTTTTACTTCTGTCGGCAGTCCTTATAACTCGGTCGACTTTTTTACATATTAAGAACGTTGTTGAATATTATCTATACTAAATTTAACGCTGTAGATGTTTTTTGTAGTTCACTAACAATTCGAACAATTTCCGCCCACAATTAACTGGTTAATTTTGAGATAATTAACAAAATGGACCACTTTAATCGCAACAATATTTGCCGCTGACGCGAGAACAACTGTCATTAAATCAATTTTGCAGGAATCTTATCAAGGACTGCCGACGCTAGAGGACATGACTATCTCAGATGCGTGTATCTTTAAAATTAAACATTCATGTTAGGGTTTACGCCAATGACAGTGAAACTATTGTATTTTAGTGTTAAGATGAGATTTTTTCTTTCCTGGTTCAGTTTCCAGTCTAAATCTACGCTATCCGTCCTACATTGAAGGACCCTGTATGTCTAAAGATTATTATATGGTGGATGAGAAAGATTGTGACATCTGGAAATGACGCCAATCTGAGTGTATCCACCAAAAACGAATTTAACTATCTATGTTTGTAAACCTATGTGTCATGAAAAGATATCCGTTTGTGTTCTGCACATCAATATTCGGGGCGATCAAAAGTTTAGCGAGGACTGTGGCTGGTTATAGCTATTCATATTTTTCGTCCATCTATTGCATGTCGCATTACAGCCGACGCGCGGTCTCGGAGTAGGTGTAAAGTGAAAGGCGTTCGGCAGAACACCCAACGCCAATGTGGCGGTGGCACATTTTATATGGGAATGTTAACCAGCTACAGTCCTCGCTAAACTTTTGATCGCCCTGAATATTGATGCGCAGAACACAAACGAATATTGTTCCGTAGTTTTGTTATCTGTAATAATTTATATGTTAGCACAAATCTTTTTGTTTTCATATTACTTTATCTTTTAAAAGGAATGTATCTGTCCACTAGTTTTCGTGAACGCACCTTTAAAAACGTTCGCAAGTGCTGCCCTCTAAGGCAACACAGTTTAACTTTGAATCTAGCAACATACAAAACCGCTCTGAGTGATCTGCGCTAATAAACAATTGCAAAACCGGTACAGATATCTAACAAACTATTAAAAGAAACCAAGTGCCAGTGTAAACTTTGTGTCCTACTATTACAAAACCAGCGATCTAAGCCACGAACCAAGCCGGGGTACCCCGAAGAAGAGGATCTCCTAATGCGGGTGAGTGGTGGATACAGTCCTCCTAAATTCATTTCCTATACAAATATCTTTTTATGACACATAGGTTTACAAACATAGATAGTTCAATTCGTTTTTGGTGGATACACACAGACTGGCGTCATTTCCAAATATCACCATCGTTCACATCCACCATATAATAATATCTGATTGATTGTTTTAATGATGTATTCCGTACTCTAATACGCAGATTGAAATTAAAATATATAGTTGGATATCTTGTCTACTATTGATTTCCCGTTATCATTCTCATTTTGCAAATATTAAGTGAAGATTAGAAACGCGATTTTAACACCCTGAATCGAAGAATGTTCTGAAAATTTCTATTTGCTAGGGATTGATGAAACTTAATTTCATAAACGGTAATACATATATATACATTCAAAGTAAAATAAAATAGAAAATAAGAAAACCAGCGCAATGTAAGCCGAACTTGTGCTGATAATTCCGAATGGAATAAACAAAACATAATTATTTTACCCAAAATAATTAACCAATATAAATGTATTTTGTAGTTGATCGGAACTTTTAGTGCGTGAGTCGAAAACGCGTTTGGGCATTTTTTTATAATAGTCCAATAAAATTAAACCGTAAAAATCCATCGACGATCGTTACAGTCGTATTGACCATGAACTACTATAATGAAAGTTAACTACGCAGTATATACAGATCGCTCCGTTAATTTAAAGCTATATTAACTTGAATAGGAACGGAGTACATCAGTATATAATAATTTGCTTCACAACAATGATGGGTTAATTGGACTCTTACTTTCGAATTCTTTGATGAGCCTTAGATCTTAATTAAAGCAAAACATTATTAATATAATATATACATAGGTAGGTAGGATTTTTGAATTTGTAACCATATATTAAAAATGCAATAAATATATAAGTATATCTAAGTATTGCATGGAAAAATAAAAAATTGTAGTTTTGCATGTACGCTTCTTTGTTATGTAGTCCTACATATGCTGATGACCGAAAAACATATTTTTGTCATACTTAAATTCATTCTTAGGGTACGTAGCTCAACAGGTTTTATAAAATGAATCCTAGAGATATTGGTTTGGAATCTCATCTGATTGAAGAAATATTATTTTACGAACACTGTATTTAATAGTACTTCATAAATGTTTGTGGCAAAATATCGGTGATTCGAACCCATATAAGTTGTATCCCTACAGAAATCGCTCAACGCGGTTAAAGAATCATCCTAATTATTGCCGAGACAGCATAAATTGTGCTTTGGTTAATAATTTGGTCCATAACGGGTGAATCCCTTATTATTAAATGCCGATGACAAGTGTTGAATGTCTTGAATGGTGGGATCGCGGTAACCCTAAGAGACCTAGATGTGTCCATCAGACGATAGATTTGTTCAGGGTTTTAGACTTTAATAACCGGTAACGATTATGCAGTGTAATGACCACAAGAGTGTTAAATTATTGGTTTCTAGCAGGGATGGATTCCGTTTTGCACTCCACGCCAAATCGACCACTTTCGACTTTTCATTTTGGCTGAAAGTTTTTCATCCTTTCCTACCCTATAAAAATATTACTACAATTTTTTTCATATTTTTGTAGCCAAAGAAAAAGTTATCAATATTTAAAAAAACAATTGGCTTTTAATTTTTTTGCATGATCAAGATTCAATTTATCGGGACGTGTTTTTAATTTTTAAATGAAGTTTAAAAAAGTATAGTATATATTGAGTGATATTTTTTAGATTTTAATTTTGATTTTTTTTCTTTTGCTTTATTTTTCGTAACATCATGTTGAAAATTTTAAATGTCCTTAGAGAATGCAAGAAAAACATAAAAACAAACATTGCAAATGGTATTTATCGGATTTTTTACTTAAATAATTTAAGATGAAATATAGAAGGAAACTTCGAATATTCTTTCTGTATTAATTTGCCACAAACTACATTAAAAACAAAGAAAACGAAACCTTACCAAAGATATATAATTATTTATAAATGAACTGCTAATTGTAATGATAATAACTGTATGAACAACAGATTAGAATAAAGCATATATGTGTGTGTGCTTGTCATTCCGTTTGTGTGACTTTATGAATATCAATATTCTCTATATATGTATATTCATCGGGTTTTAATTATCTACGTTATATAATTGTTTGAGTTGGGCGATAAGTGGGAGAGTGTGATAACCGTGATGTCGAATTTCGCGTAACTCGGTTCGCTATTTTAATACCATTTATATTTCAATGCAATCAAAAGGTAAAGAGAACAGTAAACTAAAAAATAAAGCGTAAAAAAGTAACTATGTGGAAATTATGTTTTTTCTTCTCAAACAATGTATCCACTTAATATGTCTATCCCATTTTCAGCTAAGAATGAGTTGAAATCAAGCCTTTTGTCAAGTCTGACCTTGACAGTGATGCTTAAAAATACATAGTGTGTATGAGTGTGTAAACGCGGTGGTAGTGGCTTATATGTATGTATATGTTCTTATATGTATTAAATGATACTTATATATACGATAATGCTCATAAACTATATACTATACGAAGTACCGTAGTATAAATACATAACTGTACATTTACTCATTTTTGTACACCACTAGACACAAACACACACTTATACATACTTACACATATGTACTTTACGTTTAACGTGTAACGCGTAACAAGATTTTTTCCCTACCGTGTCATAAGAAATGTCACTTCAATAATGCATTTTAGGATATAATGCATGTGTATAATTTCGAAACTTTGCTGTTTAAAATACAATAGAAAATAGTTTTAGACGCATAAAATAGTTTGATAAGCCCCCACGTACTCTGGCTACGTGCCTGTATCGTCCACTGGATCTAGAGCTCTAAATAACATTGTATTCGACATGTTCCCGTATCTTCTTAGTTCGGACACTTGTCTATGAGGTGTGGCTATGTCGTGGGCGTGTAGCGTTTTCGGTGTTAGTGAACTGTTAATAAACAAGAATGTTTATATCGTGTGCGAAAACAGGTGGTGTTAATTTATGGAGTGTTTATTTTTATTAAACTCCGTGTTTACGGATATAGGAGAAAAGTAAATAATTTATAATGGAACTATGATATGGGAACTTCTAAACTTAGGTTATAAAGTTAAAACGTTAAAAATATCTGGATTCAAATAAGCACGGATAGAAATGGATTCACATTGATTAGATTGTTATATGTTGTGAGATATTTTTACTCAGTATAAGTTGTGGGAGTTTTTTTTTAATTGAGAAACGTTGCAAATAGTCAGTTTTATATAAATTTGACGTGTTACTGAGTTTCGTGTTGTGTATTATAAGATATATATTAGAACTAGTGGCTGCTTCTGGTGTTGTCAACAGTTATATAGCTTGAAACTTGTACATAATAGTGCGAATACTGCTGTTTGGTGGAGTAATTGAGGTGGCAGTCTTGCCACGGCAGTAATCATTTGTGACAAACTTTGCCATTTTTAAGACAATCGGGGCAAATGAAAAAGTCGTAGCTCTATTACATATTGACAGTAGCTAGCTGACAATTCTCTTATTGCAAGCGGTGCGTAAGCTTTCCATTTTCATTTTGAATAAATATGATACACCTGGTTCAGTATATTACGACTTTCTCTTAGCGTCATGCAATTCTAATTGTCAAAAATAATTTATTTTTCTGTAACTACTTTACTGAGTCTTTTCTGGGACCAGAATATTTCTGAATTCCGAAAAAGTTACTTCGGTTATTTATTTAACCACACCAAAATATACAGATAAAAAACGTTATAAATAAGCAGCAATACGCTAACAAGCAACCCGCGACCATATTAACATAGATAAAAACAAACAGACGGTTCCCTAGGTTATCATGAGCCGATACAGTCGTCCGGTGGCGAAGCAACCCGGACGGTGACCCCCGCTTATCGCGACAATACATTGATTCGCTTGTATTGTAATAATTATGGGACCTGAGACATCGACAGGTTTAAGGAAAACTGTGTCTAAAATACTATAATAATAAATAAATTTATATATTTAATAAGAATGTAAATCCAACGTGCCTGTAGGTATTTTTTAGGTTTTTGTAAAAAAAAAATAGTTGCAGGCGTCTAGGAATAGGTAATAAAATACATTTCAATCGTTTTTAGATATGTCTGCATGTATTTTTGTTTGAAAATGCATTACTTACATGCATAAAGTACTGCGTTTATGATACAAATTATAAAGCGTATCTTCGAGTAACGTTTAGTTTTTGTTTCTCTAAAATTGGTTCGGTCTATCAAAAGTCATTGTAATTTTAAGACGACGACAACAAAGTTCCGCGTGGACGAAGTCGCGGGCACAGATAATGAATAATAAAGCTGCAAAATATAACGTATTTCCTCTTTACTACTGTCCATTTTTGACGCGCACTCATACAAAACTAAGCCAAGAAATCACAAAACTGTAAAAAAACTTTTTTATTACGAAATCTCATATTTCTAACGCCATCTAGTGGAACCGCGCGACTTATGCAACGCGAGGTACAGATAACTAAAGCCATGTATTGGAAAAATAATGGATTTCTTTTTACTACACGTATTCTTGAAAACAATACAAATAAATGGCTAATGAAATAATGTAAATGAGTTGTAGATTTTTTCTTTTATGATTAAAATAAGCGATTTGTGCATAGTCTTAAAAATATCGTTAACTTTAATCTGACCTTGATTCGTTTTGTTTACATTCACACCTCATACAAGAATGGTGTGAACGAACCGATTAGCATTTTTTAATATTTGTATGTTTATTTTATTGTGAAACTATAAGAAGTAATTAATATTTATTAGCAGTGGACTTACACTATCTTAGATGTAAGAGGTTAATGCTACAACTTTTAACAGTAGCCCGGTGAAGCTGTTAAGACCTTGCTTGGTCAATAGAGTAGTCAGTTCGAAAAAAAAAAATTGTCGGTAGTAAATGATCTAAAGTTTTTTTAGACAAACCCATTGAGACATTTTACCTGGTGTAAGTACGATGCGATCTTCAGTCATGTTCAATCTTTTTGGACCCTTTGAATATAGGTTTATGTTCGTGCTTAAGCATTAAACGGTCCAGAGTTTAGACTAAGTTACAATATTATTATAATCTAGAATTCTCAATTTGTGTTCTATAATCAATCGCCAGTCGTCGCTTGTCGTTGTTATGCCAGTCTACAAACATCTCGACAACTGGTTACACACATGTGAAACTCAAAACGTGAGAAGCTAAATGAGAGCCACTGTGACATGCTTATCACGATGGTAGTAGCGAACCAATATAGCTAACTTTTTGATATGGTGCCTTCATCGCCGCGCCGTTCCAAAGTCATACCACCCGCCGCTGGCTGGTTTCTCATCCATATACTCTAAGCCCGGCCGAATGGCGACAACCGTATGGTTCTCTAGAAGCTTCATTATGCGCACGCTAGCGTTGTGGAATAGGTTACCTGGTACGGTGTTCTCCCAGGGTTATGACGTGGCGCTCTTCAAAAAGGTATTGACACACGCTCTTCAAGGTCTGCAACACAACAGCGATGCTCCTGGCGTTGCCGTTGTCTATGTACATAGGTCACGGTAAACCTTTAACTTCAAATGGGCTGTCTGTCTGTTTGCTGCCATTTGGCGTATGCGCTTTATTATTGAAAATATCTTGTCCCGGAACGCGCCACACCTAAGATACTACTACGGTGGACATTCACTTGTTGTGTGGTAGTCGCGCTCCAGTCGACACAGATGGCATAATCGATCACCATAATCTAAAGTAATATCATTCTGTCCCTTACATTTACATACATAAGAACCGCCCACGCCACCCACAAGTGTACGAGGCTACCAGCACCACGCGATTATAGTTCCTGGATCCTAGTGCATTCAAGACCGCTATCGCAACGCAAGTTTCCGGGTAGAGGTCGCGTTCCGCAAGGAATGTGACTTCCCCAAAGACTGCACGACGGCGTCATCATAAGAAAGGAAACGCAAATCACAGACTACCCGACACCCTCGTACAAGGAGAATAAGGATGCGCCCGCCGACTAGGCATCTCGTCATTATCGAGGAACCGACCGGGAGACTAGAGGAAGACGAGATCCAGGATTAACCGAGAGACGAACTCTAACCGAAAGACGATATAATCGTTATGATAGTAGCAGACGCCACCACCAGAGGCGCTAGCCTGATGTGGTTTCCCCACTCGCGACCACTAAAGTAGAGGGCGTGAGTGAGATGAAGTCGAGATGGTAAGACAGAATACTTAAAAATAGGCCAAGAAGAATTATACAATCTGATAGACTTTTTTTTTCGAACTGACTGCGCTATTGACCTAGCAAGGTCTTAACAGCTTCACCGGACTACATCTACCTTATAGATTGTAGTTCTAGCATCTATATTGAGTTCTATTCTATCATCATTCTAATACTGCGTATCAAAAATATCGAAATTAGCAATCACAGTGTATTTGTGGTACGGTGCAAATATTACTTAAGCAATCTCGTCTCCTATTACATCAGGCGTATGATAAATCTTTTTACAACGTTTTGTTAACTCGTTTCGTTGTATACTATATGTCCGGGTAGGACATTGTAATTAGCTTAGCTGTGAATTCGACATTTCGAACATACCTCGGAATTAGATGCCAGAACATATGGAGAAAGGACAAAATATTAAAAAAACAAAAATAGAAGTAGATACCAAAATTTTCGAACAAGCCACATAAATCATGAAGAATATACTGATTTCTGACATACTGTAGATTGTCCTTAAAATTTGCTTTTTAAGTATTTAATAATTATTAAAATACATGTAGTATTTGAATCGATAATAAGGCACATGCAACACACAGTTATCGATGTCTTAATAGTTCAACTAACAATTTTATAGCACCACAAAGAATGTGAACCGATAAGTTTTCTTATTTATAGTTTCTGTTTACTTTGTTCTTACAATTATTTATTGTATACGCTCGAAACATTTTCGTTTCCGTTATTTTTTATTTCCAAAATTCTAATAGTCATTAAAATTTTCAGAATAATCTTTAAGATGTCCAAAATCTATGTTTTATTAAATCTAAGCGATAGTTCCACGTATTGTCGAGTACACACAAACAAAAAATAAAATTATGAGCTTATATTACTATACATTAGTGAAAATATAGTAACGGAAACAGAAGAAAACGTTATTTGTTATTTTAAAACGTGTTGTTTAAATATGGGTGATGTAATGCCACCGCCGCGTCTCACTGCATCGTCCCGTGGCCGTGACTATCGGTTGATGACTCACCGTCGACTGGTCAGTAACGATGGTGGAGATAAAAATACCATTACAACATCAACAGTGTGTAATGCACGTTAAAATGCGCGCTCCGCCTTTATTTTCATATGTTATGCTGTCTTCACATTCATTATATCGACGCGCGATTTTTCACCACCCGTCGTGCTACGAGTTAAATGTATGTGTTTATTTTTAACAATATTACTATATTGTTGGTGGTAGAGCCACGTTGAAACTATTACTGGTTTCAGCACGAATGGGTCGGCTCGTCCGGGGTACTACCATCCTCTCATAGAAAACTGACGTGAAGTTACAGTGCTTGCATTGTTGCTTTTCGTTCGGTCAGTGAGAGCGCCGGAGGCCCACCTCCCCTCCCCTTTCCTCTCTCCTCTCCCTTTCCCTCCTCTAACCCTTTCCCCCAAAGGGTGGCAACGCACTTGCGACTCCTCTGGTGTTGTTAGTGTCTATGGACGGTGGTGATCACTTAACATCAGGTGACCCATCTGTTCGTTTGCCATCTATGACATTAAAAAAAAAAAATTTTTAGAAAATGAAATTTCGATTCGTTTCGTTATATACATTTTAGAATTCAATTAAACAATATTAGTTTCTTAAATTCTACCTAGAGCGTTCAAGTTATGAGTTGCTATTCTTGGAATAATAAGATGAAAAAATGACAAATTATCTTAGTTATCGTAAAATACCTTAATACGAGACACATAATTTTATATTACGTATTAATAAATATTTATTTTTTGTTATAAAGCTAACGGTATGTCGGTTGGTTTATTGAATAACTAAGGGGAAAAAAATGCTAAAAAAAAATTGCTAAAAAATGGGAAATATTGATTCGCAGTCGGTCGTTTGTCTGAAAACATTTATGTTTCAAATTTATTGCCATTAGTAGCTGAATAATAAATCGATAAAGAATAATTTATAGATACATAATTCAATATTAATATTATGTGTTTCCTACTTGTATTACGTTCCTTCAGCTGTATTTGTTATATATAGATATGAGAATATGTAGTATCTATTTATTTATTTATTTTGGGCCATCAACATGACAATACATATGTAAATATAGTAATAGTAACAATTTTGTAATTATATTTAAATATACTAGTCATATTTATAGACAAGCACGGCATGCTCCAACAATAAATTAATTTTCAATATATTTCACTATTTTACATAGTTAAAGATTTAACATAAATAATAATAGAATTAACAAACTATAACAGAAAGAGAAAGAAAGTAATAAAACCAATTAATACTCTAAAACTTTATTTTGTGAATAGTCTAATTATAGTAATATTTATAGGAATGCAAGAAATTTATCTCTAAGTTTAAATCAAAATAGGTATTTTCCGCGCTGGTTCAGATGTCGTCACCGGTCTATTTACACGATAGAACACATATTGCAAAAGAGAGTGAGATATCGGTGTTTTTTTTCTCTTTATTTTTTAAGGGACTTTTATCATTTTTTGACATGTCAGTCCCATCGTAACTTATATCTATATATACAACTAAAACTCTTAAATCTAAAAACACAAATAGCCTAACTACTAAACCTAAATATATAACACAGATTTTTGCAACAGTCCGATATAGGTTCTGACAGAATACCGTGATACACACCCACATCCTCGATATTAATATTGTACTGTTTAATAAAACGCATCCTCTCAATGTCATATTTTTTGCATTCTTTCAAAAGATGATGGATGTCATCAACCTTACCGCACTCGTTGCAATTTGGTGAATTTATTATTTTCATAAGGTGTTTAAATTTCCCTGATGGAATATGTCCAGACCGTAATCTAAAAGTAGAAATAAGTACTGTTCTTTTTATATTCGCCTTTGGCCTTTGTGAACCAAGGTACAGGTGGAGGCTGACACTGTATAGTATGATACCAAATCCCCTTCTCTCTTGAGAGAGATATCGGATAAAAAAAAAGATACACCTAATGCCTAAACCGCATTACAAAAGAACCCGTGCTTTTTTAACTTGCAATTCTGATAACACATGAAATGTTTGCAAGATAATATGTCAATAAATAAAAAATCTAAACTAATGATTGTTCTCACTTTGTAATAATACAGTGGCAACGTAAAATCCTTCCATTGAAACTTTCATTGTAAAGGTAATGATAGAAAACCGGTAGTTACATGCAATCTATTGTGTCCAAGCTGCTATTAAATGAAAAGGGTCATGTGGTGACACCGTCTGATGAATAAAAAAGTTTGTAATCGTCGAGGGAAAGTCGAAATTGTCCTCTATTTTGTATTTGTATTACTCTTGCCTATATTTATTAATGTATGACTATTATTCATTGTAATTTAACACATAGCTTTTAGTAAATAAGTCAAGTTAAGCGTTTTATTGAGGCGCTTAAATACTAATTTCTGTCAACGGTTTCCTATTATCATACGTAGTTATTTATTGAAGCTTAGGAACAACATTGCTCAATAATTATTATATACTTTGCAATATGTTTATTTTATAGGTTATAGTTTCCGTGATGCTTAGAACTTATACTTCACAGATCATATTTTAAATGCGAAAGTAACTGTGTCTTTTACCTTTTTAACAGCCAGACCTCAGCACAGATAATAATGGTATTTGGCATACAGGTAGATTGTTGCCTGAAGAAGGATTTGAAAATATTAAGGGACGAAGTCGCGGGAAAAGTTACTGAGTTATAAGAGATTAGAGCGAGGGAAAAAACTTATACACACGGAGTGTATCTCAGATAATATAGTTATAGTATCATAAAATAACGGATTGCGTCGATCGATCGTCATCAACTTTAAAGTACCTAATTAACATTTTATGTTGAGGACTGGTGGAAGATTTATGTATTAAAAATAAGCATTTTTTCACATTTTGTTTGAAAATGTTTTAAACTTATCCATTATGTGTACTAAAACCATACACTTACTACATCGTGTCGAAGCGTATTTATTCTATTTGCAATTTACGTAATTATTGTTTCATACTGCACGCCTTTGGCAATTTTGAGTTCAGACTTTTCACGCTCCGTTTGTCGCGACCTCATGCGAGCTCGTCCGTTCAACGGACACAAAGAGGTGTTTGCGATGACCTGTCACATAATACGTCGCTGTAAATAATCCCGCACGTCAACTTTATCGGAGGTCTAGTATATCAGAATAAATCTTTTCATCTAACGCAGGTTCGGTAAGTTTGATCACTACATATTATAAAACAAAGTCCTCTGTCCGTCTGTCTGTATGTTCGCGATAAACTCAAAAACTACTGAATGCATTTTCATGCAGTTTTTACCAGTAGATAAATTGATTCATGAGGAAGGTTTAGGTATATAATTTTTTATTATCAACGGCCCCGTGCCTATTAGTAATATCTATTTTTCCAAGAATAAGTAAAGTTGACCTATTGCAACATACTGCAATCATTTTCCGATTCATATGAAGTATCAATTGATAAAAAATTGCATGGATATCTGATTGACCGAGGTATTAATTGACAGTGAAAAGCGAACGCCTTTGCTTTCGCAATCGAGATAATCGCCCAAAACGTGATCAGTTAACACTGATAAAAAAGTGGCAGAGTTACATAACAAAGCTTGTGGAGATTTTTTATCGTGCTATAAGACGGCGTCTGAAAGCAATCACAACTGATGTATAGTAACCCCGTGATCGATGATGGCAATATTTGGAAGTATAGAAAGGAAAGTAGTTCACAAATGCAGTCACCGGAATAAACTCGAAAATAATAGATAACAATTTGTCGGTGGTAAATGATCAAAAGTTTTGATTATATTACATAATTTTTATGTATATGATATTTAAATAAATGAATAACAAGAACATGTTTTCAAGGGTATAGCGATTAGTTAAAGAAGTTTTTGATGTGTAATTTTACGACTATGAAGATTATCGTGGTCCAAAACGGCACCTAGCTCTACCTACCGTACCTATTCCTGATTATAGTATAGTAATAAAAATTGTAGTTCTATCTAACCTAGGTAAAGATGTATTTGAAGTTAGGATTAATATAACATAATATATTGCTACTAAAACATGTTATGGACCATGAATGAAAAGCATAAACATGGCAATCCCTGCTGTTTATAAACATTATTGCAATAACCTTAAGAGTCAAGGAATTTTAGCCGGACCTAATAAATATGAATAAATTTATGGTATTTCTTGTAAGACGTGTTAAATGCCATATCCTTTCACGCTCATCTTACTTGGGAAGCGTAATGGTTGGGCGTAGAACGAATGATAATGTTCAGTTTGAAGAATATTTGGTATTTAACTCATACGGGCGCCCAATTATATAAAATTGATTGGTTACGGATATATCGTTTTTAATATACGTAGGGTATAGAAGTGATGAGTAATAAAAAGGTATTCGGAATCAGTATGGTTGTGTAAAGGGAAGACAGAAGAGATGAGTTTAATTATAGCAAAAGAGCCGAGTATTACGTTAGTAAGCAGAATTGTTGAAATTTCTAACCGCCACTTCCCCCTGATCAGCAAAAGTAAGCGATGCTGTTTCCCCCCCCCCCCCCCATCCTTACATAAATAAATATTGCTGACATAAAGGACCCCCACCCCAGCGCTCACCACAACGCTTATGTAATACTTGAATGACCCCTAGACGCCAAAAACGTTACACGACTTATGATATTATTATAACTATTATAACTAGAAAGCTACGTCATAAACGTCTCGACAGCGCTGCGTTAAAACTTGGCTAGTTAGCTTATTTTTGACGGCTGCCCCGTCAATCCGCCCGTATCTAAGCAACATATTATGGCATGGCATATTGAGAATATGCCATCTTACTTCCACATTTTATCTAAGTCAATATGGCGTTACAATATTACTTTACGTATGTGTGCGTTATCGTGCCATTTGTTTTATCACAATATCATGTAGGTAACGTATCTACAACTTTTCAGTTATAATATCATTGTATACGACTCGTCTACCTCTAGTGGGACGTGTACCATTTGAGAATGAATGTCATTTGGCAATTTACTAAACGTAATAAAGATGGCTGGTAAAATAGTCCACGGGTCATCAATGTAAGGCATTAAAGTGGTTAATTGGTATCGTTTGTTCGACAGTGGCTTCGTAAGGTTATTTTCGCAATTATTTGTAGTTAATCTTAGTAATGGATTTAAAGTACCGTCGATGTATTACCTTTTCAATATGATTGTGCCGAGGAATTTCCATGAGAAATATAAATTGTTTCTGCGTTTTATAAGGCTACTTCCCTGCCCCGGTCACGTGTTGCTGTGGCTCAGTTACATGTTGAAAATGAAATTCAAAATTAAAACGTGGCACCATCTATGAGGTATCTATAGCAGTCGGTCGTACAGTTTCCTGTCAATAAACTGATTTAAAGCGCCATCTGTTCGACACTGATGAAACTTACAATTAGTAACAATAATCAATACTGACAATCACTTAATTCGTAATGAATTAATATTGAGGCCATTATTCGAAACATAAATTATTCTATCTCTCAAGTTAGACCAAATTATACATAATTGTTAACTTTCATGAAGATCGGTTGAGTAGTTTTGGACTTCATCGTGGACAAACATCAAGACAACTGACTTTTTATATATTTAGATGGGTTAAGTATAAGTTAAATTAAAGGATAGTATTAATATCTCATTCGTTTGCTAAATATCGTAGTTTTGAAATTCAACCTAAGAACCAACAGTTCAAAAGTATTTAATTTAAGGGCACCAGTGCTTCAATTTTTGTAAATTTTGTCACAGCATATTTTTTTCGGTTCCTGATTATTAATACATTTTATGACTGAAAGTGACTAGGTCTATTCGTCAACTGTGTCATATATGGCCTGAACACTAAAATTTTAAACACTAGGTAGGCTTTGTTAGTATATACAGATATATAGATATACTGGAGACCCGAGGTCAAGTTGACACTATCTACACCGATTTTGCCAAAGCATTCGATAGTGTAGATCATTCAATATTAATGGTCAAACTTAATCACGCTGGAATTCATGGCAATCTCTTAAGGTGGTTTGAAAGTTATTTATATAACCGGTCTCAGCTAGTTGCACTGGCAGGTTATGAATCTTCCCCTTTTATACCCACATCTGGTGTTCCCCAAGGATCTAAATTAGGACCCTTACTCTTTTTAATTTTTATAAATGATCTTTTAGACTCCCTGTATTGTAATTGCCTAGCCTATGCAGATGATATTAAAATATATAATCAGATAACAAAATTAAGTGACTGTGTTAAACTACAGGCTGATCTTAGCACACTTGAATCATGGTGTATCAAGAATAAAATGTCTCTTAATGTAAAGAAATGTCAATACATAACATTTACAAACAAATTAAAATATTTGGATTTCAGTTATCAACTTGGGGGCACTAGTCTAGAAAGAGTATCCGTTATTCGGGACTTAGGAATAACTTTTGACTCCGCTTTGTCTTTCCGGCAACATATATATAATATTGTATCGAGAGCTAACAGGGCACTAGGATTTATTATACGTGTATCACGACCATTTTGCAATAACTGGAGTATTATTGTGCTTTATAACACCTTAGTCCGAAGCATTCTCGAATATGGTTCTACGATATGGTCCCCTCACTATTCCACTCACACAGAACTCATCGAAGCCGTTCAGGCTCGTTTTGTTAGACATTTGAGTATAAGAAATGGCATTCGTATGTCTATTCCTGAGTACAATGATAGACTAAAATATTTTAACATCGCTAGCTTAAAAATGAGACGAAATGTATCTGACTTATTAATCCTACACAAAATTATAAACGGTTCCATGGATGCATTTCTTATCAACCACTTCTACCTCAGACCTAATTGCCAAACATTGCGTAATCCACATATCTTTGCCATTCCAACTGCGACCATTAACACCGTATATAACAGTCCATTAATACGTATGGCTAGATTGTATAATGACGTATCTCGAACAAATAACAACATCGACATATTTTGTGATGCATTTGGATCATTCCAGCGGCATTTGATTAAAAACATAACCTAATTGTGTACTTATAAAAAAAAAAAAACTGTTATTCTATCAATATAGTTACTAATTATAATTAGTTTATTTTGTCATCTATTAATGTCATGCATGCCTGTGACTGTAATTATTACACTGTAATTTTATTTTGTAATTTACCACATGTAATTTTATCTATGTGTAATATTTATGTTGGTGTGCTAAATACATAAAATAAAATAAAAAATACTTAGGTCGTTATAGGGTTCATGACGATGAACATGGCGATAAAACTGCATATACGTCCCCAGAGTTCTCGTTCATAGCTCGCGTGCTGCATGGGTTATATTGTTCATTAAAATACCTTCGTAGGGGTAACGGCCGGTTTGACCATTTCGAGACGAGGCCGTTTAGTTGTACGCTATAATGATGGCCACCGCGCTGACTGACTGCAATGACGTCTTGACGAGTAATTATGGTATATATTTGCAGTAATTTATTTTAAGATTTATATAAATTGATATGTTATTTGTTACGTTTTATAGCTCCTAATCCTTCTAGTCTCAAATAAGTTTTAGAACAATGAAAATTCCAATTGACATTATGTATTACTTATTGATTTTTTTTAAATTCTGTTTGTATTTGGATGTATTGTTTGTTAGCATTTTTTTTCTCTAACTGACTACACTATTGACCTGGCAAGGTCTTAACAGCTTCACCGGACTACGTTGTTTGTTAATATAATTTCGCTCGTTAATTCGATTTCGTAAAATGCGCTATGAAAAATCTCTATTGCTAACTATATAAATACTATTGCAGTATTTATTTTTATTATATTTATTTATTATTACATTATTATTCCATTAAATCAAAGATGCTCTTGTAATATAACGTACTCGAATGTTACCTATTTGCCAATGATTACATGAAATATCTTTAGAAGAATAGTAATATCGGAAAAACACCATATTACTATTACATTTGTGAGTTACGATATTAATGGCTAGATTCGGCTAGATGACCCTTATTCGACATTCATATTATAGGTATGATGTAAAAGATAAAAGTAAATATTTCAAGATTAATTGATTCGCATGTATTGCGACTTGAGTATACAAAGTTCTAGATATTGTATAATTCTGATACTCGTCGATTTTTTTTATATTTTCATGGGACATTAAATATTGTCTTTTCTTATTCTATGAACATCATCCTACGTAGTATCTGAGCTATAGAGTATATATAGCAGTTAACACCGTAAGCCGGTTGCTCATCTCAAGGCATGAATGGACGCATGAATGATAGCGCTGACGTCAGACCGCCGACGGCGATGTGTGCCGTTCGGCTAATTGCCGTACCGAAGGCCACTCGCCATTGTCAAAACAATCTTTACATTGTATTTTAATGGGTATCTTCATATGAGCGTTGTCATAATTTTTATTCCATTTAGTATGTGTCTAAAAGTTTTGATAATTCGTTTCTGTCATATATTCCGTGGTAATTTTCTACATTTATAATTTATCATTAAGAATAATTTAGGCTTAAGGGCTAAATTTAAAGGCTAATTAAGAAGATTAAGTCTCAAATACGTATAACACAATTAGCGTAAGGTAGAAGATGTTAAGGTAAAGATGTTGTAAAAAATAAAAATACCTTGGTACCCATGTTACCGAAAGCTCAAAGATACTTTGAAACAATCAAAAGTCAAGTCCAAAAATACTTTATTCCCATTTAGGTCCTGAAGAGGCGCTTATGAAGGTCAAAGCTACCACCCGGTTCGGAAAATAACCCAGTCATCGAGAAGAACCTGCATGAAACTCGATCTGGTTTATCTCTTCATGTTATATATTTTTACAAAACATAAATGGATACGTTCGTTTTTAATGGATACACAGAGAGGGGCGTCATTTCAAGACGTCACAATCGTTCACATATTGATTCACCCTTTTATAAGCCTTTAGACATTAAAACCCGTTTGACATGGTTCTTGAACTCACTATCCGGAAAATCGGTAATGTGCTTTGGTGTTTTGTTATAAAACCTAACACTATTACCTTAAAAACTGTTCTTAGTCTTAAACATGGAATGACCAATTTGTTGCTGTCTCGAGTATTTAAATGACGTTTGTCTTTTATGAAATGAACAATGTTAATATTATGTTTTTGCGCTCAGATAGCACATAGGAAGATCATTGCTCCTGAACCTAAGCTTGGTGATATTAAACTATTGTGGTTTAATTTCATAGTATTAGGCATGCAAATTATTTAAGAAAGAAAAGAAAGAATAAACATTTATTTGCAACACACATAAGTAAATATGAAAACGCGTACAATTAAAAAAAAGAAAAAACATACATATCAACAATAAAAAATACAAATTGATGGTTAAGTGTGTGTGTGTGTATAGCAAATGGGCCACGAGTCAGCGTGTGTGCTGTTGGAGGTTAGTCCTTCAGCGCTGATTTTCACTCGGGACCCAGAGTGTTATGTGTGCACCGAGAGATGGTGTGCATATTAAATGTTATGTAGTGTTTCGTGTAGTGAATGAAAAAAAGAATGGTAATAGAAGTTTAATATGAAATATGAGATAATAAGTACATATAAATTAATATTAGGGAAAAATGAATATATAAATATAGACACACATACATATATACATACATACATATAAATAAAAATAGAAAGTCGTAGAATAACAGGCTAAGTTATTTGCATTGAAAGTAGAAAAGTTTTTAATTTTGAGCGATAGAGATAGAGAGAGAGAGAGATATAACGATTTTACAAGTGATTTCTTTTTTCATCACTATTATAACACAGGTGATAAATAAAAACTTGCTACATACTTTAAAATGTATTCTTGATGACGCTGGAATTGCTCATACTCGTATGGTATAAAGCAAGCGTATGAATCCTGCTAATTATAATTTACAAACGTTTGAATTTCATTGTGAAAACTGTCATATAATTTCCTATGGCAAATTATATTTCATGTCATATCAAGAGATACGTAACGTTCCATGTTTATATCATAAATATCTCGCCAGGCGCATATTACTTTGGTATCTGCACTCAAGTCCCAAGCCTCATACTAGACTTAGTGTATATTATAACTGTATTAATACACCTCCGAAAGTATTTTGGACCAACGATACGCACTAAACATATTAAAGAAGTTTTAAAAAAGCTGTAAAAAGAGGGTATTATGGTTCATACCAATTATCTAACCCATACGACTCAGAAACCTTTCTTGACACCTTATTTTACTGATAGTGTGTTATTAAATTGAGTTATGATATTCGATATTTTCTCTTTAAATACCAATAGAGTTTATGCTTTATAGATGTATAATACTCGCACGCATATACATTTGTATACAATTGAAAAAGCCAATCGCTTGAAAATCGCTTGAAGAAACCATAACGCTTTTTATTCACGTGACGTTTTCTATCAGTCGATTTCTAACACAAGAGTTGTTAATGAACTTTGTTTAAAATATTATGTATAAGTAAACGTGATCATTTCTAGGTTAGGAATCGCGTTTGCTAATGCATCCAAATACGAACGTTTCAAATTTACGTATGCTATAATGCTTTATTTTATAGGAATATAAAAATTAATACATAATTATGGCAATAAGCAAATTGATGCATACCGCACGTGGCAGCGTCGACGGGGCGCGTACCTCGGCTAGGTAGGTTTATTGCACTACGGAAAAACCTGGCATTCACACGACATTATTGATTTATTTGTTGCTGGCGCCACGTGTTCCGACTTTAATGGGTGTTTAACTTTCCCCAGGGATCTGTATCTATAATTACTCGTCAGTACATCAGAAATAGCGTACACCTCCCCTATTGAAGAGACATGAAGTGGTGTATAGCTATTTTCTTGTGTTCGCTTGGATAGCTACTACCTGAAAGATGAACGTTTAGACCTCTAGATGTGTTCCGGAAGATACAGTTAACAGTCAAATTGAGAGATAATTTATTTTAATCTGTCGTGACTTAAAAGTAATAATCATTTGGGGCCGTTCAAGTAAGCACGTAAGCAGAATTTTTGTAATTTCTCACCGCCCCTTCTGGTCAGCAAAAGTGAGCAACGATCTTACCCCCATGCTTGCGTAAATATATATGTAAGTATTGTTTATCTGTTCTAGTTTCGTTATTGACTCATGGGCAACAGTTAACAAGTCTAGAAATAAGAATGTTTTAGTCTATAGATGAATTAAATTATAGTGGTTTAGTACTAGGGCGATGATAGCCCACTAGATAAGACCGCGCGCCTCACATCTATACATTGAGATGCCCCATACTTTATATCACCTAAAATAAACAAGACAAATAAGCCCATAAAATAAGGAAACCAAAAGGAAATATATGTATATTCAGCGCATACAACACATATTTACAAGTGTATACATATAATAATCAAGTCAGATAAGTGTTGCATGGAGTGGAAATAGGTTTTAATAAGCTGCAGGTTTGCAATTTCAAGCGTTGCAGCGCTGATTTTCATACAAGACCTGTTTTATACACAAACACATGAACGAAATTTCAAACATACGGACGAACTTACACGACAATTTCAAATGAATATAAGTATATGCATGGCCATAATAATGTAACTCAGTACTGTCTATATACAATACATAATTTACGAACATACGTATTACATTGCATGAATTTGCGTGATTAGATACTACTTTTAAAAAAATGTCGAAGCAGTCATAGGGACTGTCGACAGAAGTGAAAACTTAGTACAACAGAATAATTGTTATGTTTGGAAATTTTAAATTAATTATAGTGTGAATTATTTAAATTTCATATTTTTTTTAATTGAAATTATTTTCAATAGTCTGGTTTTCACATCTACTGGCACTCCGAAAAAATATTTATATACATTTTGATACAGTTTATGAAATAATCCAACATATGTTGGCCTACACAGTCTCAATCCTATACTACGCGTCGCTAGTCTGACGCAAGCCACGCAAGCGTAATACGGCTGGACATACTAGCATGTCATGACGCAAAATCATAACATTATCTCCGGCCAAAAATACCGCTCAACGCGCCTAAATAATTTTCTAGTCTCTTATTTACAAGATCGTTGTCAGAAAGTTAGCATACATGGGGTAACGTCTGCGGGATCTTTTGCTCGAATTGGTGTCCCTCAGGGCTCTATTTTAGGGCCGTTTTTGTTTTTAATATGTATAAATGATCTGCCGCTAATGGTTAATAACTGTGCTGACATGGTGCTTTTTGCAGATGATACTTCACTTATATTTAAAGTTAAACGGATAGATTCAGAGGTTGGGCATCTGAATAATACATTAAATGAAATTTGTCATTGGTTTGCGTTAAATAACTTATTGCTAAATACAGATAAAACGAAATGTATGAGATTCACCTTACCAAATGTTAGACAGGTTAATAGTAGAATCAAGATCGAAGGGAATTTGGTAGGGTTAGTTGACAATGCTGTATTCTTGGGAATCACACTAGATTCTAAATTACAATGGGGCCCTCATATTAAAAAATTAGCTAACAGATTAAGTTCGGCTGCATACGCAATACGTAAAATTCGCCAGCTTACAGATATTGCCACTGCTAGGTTAGTCTACTTCGCTTACTTCCATAGCCTAATGTCTTATGGTATTCTGCTGTGGGGGACGGCTGCTGAGGTAGACACCATATTTTTATTACAAAAACGGGCAGTTCGAGCAATATATAATATGGGACCTCGCGAATCATTAAAAACGAAGTTCCAGGAATTCGGTATCTTAACTCTACCCTCCCAATACATTCTTGATAATTTAATGTATGTCCGTAAAAACTTTGAAAATCTGCATTTTGTAAAAGACCGGCATGATCTAAATACTAGAAACTGTGACAAACTGGTCGTCCCATGTTTCAGACTTAGCAAAACCAGTAATAGTTTCTTAGGTAATAGTGTTAGGTTTTACAATAAAGTCCCAAAACATATTACCGATTTGCCGGACTGTAAATTTAAGCACCATGTCAAGCGGGTTTTAGTGTCGAAAGGCTACTATAGAGTGGATCAATACGTGAACGATGGTGACGTCTGGAATTGACTCCTCTCTGTGCATCCACTAAAAACGGTATTGTAACGTATAATGTATTTGAAAGAAATATATATATATATATATGTTAAAAAGATGTACCCAATCGAGTTTCTTGCCGGTTCTTCTCGGTGACTGGGTTGTTTTCCGAACCGGTGGTAGTTTTGACGTTCATAAGCGCCTTATTAGGGCCTAAACTGAATAAAGTATTTTTGATTTGATTTGATTTGATTTTCACATAAAAACTGCACATAAGATCGTAGATCACACATTGATGAAACCAGTTTATTCAATTTATTAAAAGGAATCACATTCTACTAAGTAAGAGGTAAAGCGACCACTCGGTAACTCATTCCAACTCAAGTACTCTTTGAAGTTAGTGAATGTGGATTCTATGTACTCGCGGCTATTGTCTGGCTCCAAGGTTCGTTGAAGCAGGCGGCAGGAAGCGCTTTGTACTCTGCGACTCCGCGTTAATTAAAGCCTTCGGTTGATGTCACAGCGGCCTGATAAGTTCTCGGTCGCGCATAATTCTACCCTTTTCAGCATCGTTCTAGAATCCTTCCATACTTCAAACTCCTTTTCACTATGAGTTACTAACATTATTATAACGCAAATCGTGGGATGCTTATGTTTATAGGTAGTGGAATTGCTTATAGTCTGTAAATCTAACGTGTTTGTATTTTTAGATTTTTGTCTAGTAATCTATAGATATAATAAGAATGTAAATCTAATGTAGACGTCTGTACATTTCGATTTTCGTGAAAAAAATTGGTGCAGGTGTCTAGGAATTTATAATAAAATACATTTCAATCATTTTTAGAAATGTTTGTCTGTCTGTCCGTTTGTATGATCACACATCACTGTTGAAGTACTGTGCTCACAATAAAGGCCCTCGAGAGTAACTTAGTCTTTGTTTCATTAAAATCGGGTCCACTCTATCAAAAGTTTATATAAATAACTACTTAAGACGACGCGTCTTAAGTACGAGAGAAAAATAGACAAGTAAATGGATTTAATAATAATAATACATTCGGATGATTTTATTAGTCACTATTTTTTACATTAGGTTACACGCGGGCACAGCTACTATGCAACAACTGTTGTTTTGCAAAAAATAAAGTTTATTAATTATTTTTATTAATGAACGTGTAATTTTGCCTGTACAATTAATTATTTCGTCCGTTACATATTCATTATTAAAAGTATGGACAACTAACATGACACATTAACTTTATTCGTATTTGGTTTGTATGTTTATCGAAAAACTATACTCTATTTTGTGCATAGGAAAGTATACTTATGTATCTTCACCATTGATAAACTGTAACAATTAACAAGACAAGTTTAGAAATTGTAAGTAAAATATGTATTCTTTTATTATCCACCGATTTTAATGAACTGCTATAAGATATATCTTTAAAAAAATGATATGTAAGTTGAATAAAAATGGAATATTGCTGAATGTTTGCAGACCGACGGATAGGGTTAGTTAAAGTTATCATTTCTTTTACGCCTATATCAAATGTACAAAGCTATTTTAATTTTCCAATCATTACCTATTATAAAACAAAGTCCCCTACAACGTCTGTCTGTCTATCTGTTCGCGATGATCTCAAAATATACTGAACGGATTTTCATGCTGTTTTCACAAGTAGATAAAGTGATTCATAAGGAAGTTTTACGTATATAATTTGTCAGATTTTTTAATTATCAAGGCGGGTCAACGTCCGCCTGTCATGCTGTTACTATATATAAAATAATGACACAAGATTTCGAATGCGATGAAGCACGGTTCAAACTAATACTGAAGTTGAATAAACACGAGTAAGTGTCTCCCATCTCCTAGAGCTCATTGTCCGGCGTCTCCTGCATTGAACGGAGCGCTTTGAGCTTCATGTTAATTAAAATCCCTCGATGTTAGTAGCACAACGCTGGGAACTTCTCGCTCGTGCATAATTCAACCCTTATAAGCTAGTCAACTTGGAAAACAATACACGGAACCCACCTTTATTACATGCCATATATTTCATGTATTACCAAAGCTGAATGCTACTAGTACTGTGCGAATTAGGTATTTTGTCGAAACGGCTACAATTAGGTAAGAAATAAAGTATGTAATATTATCAATCGACCGCTACTTCGTCCGCGATCGATTACATCGATATATTTTTCATATTAAATTTGTTGCTGGTAATATTAAAATTTACGATGTCATCTAAAGGTATAAAAATATTCGACAAATAGTTTAGATTACTACTTGATTTGGTATAAAAAATAGTAATGCTAGCTCAGTGCTACCGTGATTTCAGATCGTAACAGATTTCATTATGTGTTAGTCTAGAAATATCTTTTTGTATAAATTAATCTGATTTTTTCACATTTTACCATTATTTTTTGTTGCCTGAAAAAAATTACGTGATATTTGCGGAAACTCCCCCACGTGGGATTTTGTGAGATTCGCCTTACCGGCCACGTAATTAATAGATGCCCCCTTACTAAGGCGTATATTAGACTTTCTAAGTACAGTTTAGGTACCCATCCTCCGAACGATCCGGAACATTCAAGTCCGTTACTTGAGCGATACGGTGATTTTTTCATTCACTAGGTTACAATACTGTGCTTCACGCCTCTACTCCCAATAAATATACGTGCAAATTGGTGCTAAAAGGATCTTTTCTTCTCTTTTAAGTAATTAAACGTAGCGAAACGATTGTAAGATGAACGCAATACACTTAAGTATATTCTTGAATAATATGTATATCGCTATTTAACTCAAATGGTTAGTCTGATTCAATTTGCGGAATTGCATTGTCGAAGCCGTGGTCACTCTTGCGCTAGTTGCAATTTCATTTGAGCGTCTTCTAAGCTTGTCATCAAGCCAGTTGAATTTGTTAGGGGTTTCAGGCCAAGAGAATTTGATATAATAAAAAAGATGTGGTGTCGTGGGACACCAGGTAGGAACGAAGTTCCTTCGGCTAATGTAGAATCGACACAATTTGTCGATTTGTCAATTTGTCGATTTGTCAATTTGTCGATTAACCGATATTATAATTATAATTCACCGATTAATTAAATTAATTTCACCGAGAATTCGAAATAAAGAAGGAGAAAGAGAAAGGTATTATACTACTCGCTTGTGTTTACGACTGTCGCGCTTGTCAATTCTCATTTAACGGTTTTATTCCACGCACTTTTTCTTACGGTTTTACTATCACATTTTTTTCAGTTCGGTCGCGCAGCAAAATCCCTATCTCCTCCAAGCCTGCCGTGAGGAACTTCGTTCCAATAATAGAATAACACTTTTTACTACAATCCGATTGTACGTATGACATTGAGCTCGCATTCAAGCACATCTCAGTACACATATTTGACCAGCGAGCTTTTAACTTCAAAAGGAGAATTAAACACATTTTATATCTCTAACTATTTAGACAACATTCAGTAAATTATATTAGAATATTCTTCATTATATTTGCCATTTTTCTTTTCCATAGGTTAATTTTAGTTTTTATAGATGAATTCATTTTCACCTTTCCATTTATTGTTTATCAATATTTTTAATCTCTACTAATATTATTAAAATATTATAAAGTTTGTGACGTTGTGAGTTTGTGACGTTGAAGAGGGTAATCTCAGGAACTACTCGTCCGATTTGAAAAATTATTTGAGTGTTATATAGATTATTTATCGAGGAAGGTTATAGGCTATTATTACTATATTATTACGCTAAGACCAATAGGAGCGTAGCACCAATCAAGAATGTTTCAAAATCGAGGTTTTTCCTCTTGAGAGCTTCCGCTGCGTGCTAGCGTTAGCCCAAAGTAACTATTCCACGCCGACGAAGTCGCGGGCAGAGGCTATATAATAATATTATTAATAGTGTAAGTTGTATCGATGTGATAAAGCGTTGCAGGTCTTCAGTCTGGTATACCCCTTCTTACCACTGCTATTATATAATTCGTCGGACGGTTGACTGTTGCATTATCCAATAACAATATTGTTGATCGAAGATTATCCATAATTGTAAATAAGTTCATATAAAACCTCAAAGAACGATTAACTTTGTGAATAGCGAATTTACAAGACTATATCTAAAATATTCAGTATTCGAAAGCTTATGTTGTATTGAAGTGACCTTGATGCCTATACCAGTTCAAACAATATAGATTTACCATCAATAAATCTATATTTATTCACAATTCAACGCAAAAAACATGCAGCGACCTGCGTAGACGCAGCGTGTGGCGGCGCTCTATTACGCGCACACATTTAACTGAACGTTCTTATTGGCTAAGGGTTTCGTATCTTACTTTGGCACTTGTAGGTATGTAAAGTGTCTTAAAGGCGACCTTGTCGGGCGATCGTGACTAATGCGGTCGTCAAACTGCTCGCGTGTATACTAAATCTTATTTCAATGTTTATTTGTACTAGTTTTAGCCGGCGGTTTCGCACGTGGCTTCCGTTGGGCTGTCAAATGACCAGTGTTTATCGTTTTCGAGGGCTGAATGTGTCATAAATATGTTTATTTTTTACTTCTTTTAATGCCGTTTGATGTGTTTATAGGCAGCAATGGATGGTATAAAATAAAAATTATGTATGCGTGTCTGCCTGTAATTCTGTGTTGTAGTCTTTTAAAAACGCAATGAGATTTAATCCTTAAATACATATTGTTGTCAATTATCTAAATTCCACGTCCACTTAATTGCATTCAAAGAAATGAGCGTGCGCGCTTCCAAAAGCACGTTACGAACCTTAGAAAATACGTTAGATATGAATGAAAAAGTTGACATTACTCACGGTGGGCAAGTTTTTTAAATTAGTTTTTGGTTTAATAAAAAAAAACCCACGATGATATTTGTCTGTTTTCTACTGATAACCAACAGTAATCGTTTTTATATTTTACATACTTTTTTTTTCCGAGTTTGCTAAGTCCGCACAGATATATTAGGAATCAGCAATATAAAGGGAGAGAGGGTTGGTCGCAGTTTGATACTTTTCCCTTGACGCGTTGCATGAGCATTATAATATAAAGTCACAAAAATCTGTCAGTCATGATTTAGGTGCAAGTAAGAGACTCGTAGTAATTTGAAAGTCCGCTGAATGCCTTGAGATTAATGACCAGATTTACAATATTATCATACATACAGACTCCTTCTCCATCAAGCCCAAATATATCGAAGGGACATTTACGAAGATTGTTACAAAGCATTATATTCCCTAGTCTTGTTACATACATACGAACTATTATGAGAAAAGTCCTCGAAAAAGACGGATTAGAAAAGATTACATGTGGCAGAAATGCAAATGATAAGATAGACGTGTGGTGTAACTAGAATGAATAAGATATAAGTATATCAGTGGAAGTTTGAAAATAGCATCAGTGATAAAGAAGTTGAGGAGTTATATAGGTTAGCATGCCATAGGCATATCATAAGGAGAGATGAAAATCATGCAAATAGAAAAGTGGATGAATACGGGAGTTGAGGAGGAAGTAGGGTATAAATAGATTGTGTGAAAAATGATATGCATATAAAACTGAGATGACATCAGACAGCGGTGAATGGAATAGAAAAACATGTTGTGCTGATTCTACTTAGGCGAGATAAGAGTAAGGAGATGATGATTGCATACATTTGCAAAGTTATTTTGACGAATATAGGAGTCATGTTAATTTATGACCTCACATTAATTATTATATGGGTACATTGCGTCCGAAGCCTTAACCCTAAATGTTGAATTGCTTTTACAAAAGGACATTAATTGTTTTCATATAAACTTTAATACCATTTGACTAGGAACTTGAAAGTACCGTAATTATATATCAAACGCTACAATTTATAAGTAGTATTCGCTGTGTTAAAATATAGTGTTGCCGGTATCGATAAACAAATGTTTCTAAATATGCTCCTTTTTACAGTTTTGTAGTACAATTTGATATTAAAATAATATACATACCAACTTATTATTTCTAATATGTAATGTGGTAGTTAATAAATACGTAATTACCTTCAAGAGATTGTTCTTCGCTTGAGCGCACTAATCTCTAGTGTTATTTGTGTTGTGTATTCTTATGATCTATTTATTGAGTACTAGTTTTTGCTAGCGGCTTCGTTCTCGATAACGTAGCTTTGACCTAATCCTTCGGCAATAATATTTTTTTTCTAGATTATAGATACCCTATATTCTTTTTTGTACCTCTGAAAACGTGTGTGCGAGTGTGAAACCGTAACAAACAAATTCGCTTTCTCATTTATATTAGAAAGGATAATTATAGGTTATCCCATATCAAGTTACCCATACAAAAAGTATTTTAGAATGCAAGCAAATTGTGAAATATGTAATAAAACAGCGCAAGGCATCGGGATCCGAGGCTGGGAAAAATGAAATGTAAGTAAAACTGCAGAGCACAGCTATTGTATATAAACATATACAATAATCAATAAAATAAACATATACAAGAAGCAAAAGTCTTTCCAGTTTTTAAGTTTCCATAAAAACTCCAGAGAATTCTAAATATATTCCAAATCGGACTGAAAAATACGAGTTGGCAACACTATTAAATTGTGTAATTATAAAATATGTAATGCTTAATGCAAATAATGCCTATACAAGGTACCAATATAATAAATTATTGTAAGTAAGAACAATAATTCACAGATAAATTTCGAGATACTTAAAGAATTAGAAATGAGAACATAAATTCGCTTCGGGGCTTCTTCCACCGGCCCGTTGCTGGCATATTTATTGCCGAGATAATTTTATAGGTAGTTGGTTATTTAACGATTTTGATATCGAAACTATTCATGTATACAGGATGATGTTATATAAAAATATTTATTATTTAAATTTAAGTATTAACAAGGTGGACTGAAATTGACGTCAGATAGTATGTCAGTGATAGGTTTCTGCATATAAATTACATAATAATATAAATAAGCTCTATAATATTTAGCCATGTGTGACACTTGAGAAAGAAGAAAGAGAGGGAATGATGGAACCTTCAAATACTCAACTCAATTCAGTCCGGTTTTTCGATCTATTATACTAATAATTTTATATGTTTAATGTAGATAATACGATAAGGGATACAAAGAGAAAACTGTTATATTTCTAACATGTTTTATGGTCCATGAACCAGGACTTCTTACTCAGTTTTATTTAGTGAATTATTTTAAAATTATTGTGAATTTATAACAAACTATTATGTAACTTGTAAAATAAATAAATTAGTACCTAAATATTATGGAGAAAAAATCCTGAGTGTAGTCTAACGAGCGTAAACATATTACCTACCTAATGTTATTTATATATTATAACTGGGAATGTGAGTTTATTTGTTTATCACGTTTTTACGCCTTGACTACTCAATCACGAAATTTTGCATACATATTATTAAAGACACAAGAAAGGACATAGGGTAACTTTCATCTATAAAAAGTACTGTTCCCGAAGGGTAATTCAAATCTACATTAACGCAATCCAAGTCGGGCGCAAAAGCTAGAAATAAACATCTTAACTAATCGCAAAGGACAGATGTGCCTTTCACACAGAAAAACTGTACCTGCTTTTCTCGAGAAAATATATTAAAATTGTAAACGCGAACATAAAGTTAACGCTTTATAGATATATTTTTCTTCGAGCACACTGTAATAAAAATGATTCTTATCACTGTCATTTGTTTTCTTTAATCACAGTATATATCAATGACATACACTACACTCATTCTACATTAGCATCAACTAGTGTTGTATAACCAAATTTTTGGACAAGTTCCAAGCCGAATATTCGAATTTACTTCACGTAGTAATATGGAATTGATAAACTTCGACGCCGCTTGATCCATTACCATGAAGGTTGGCATACCTTATTGTTTTAGAATGAAGGTTCATTATAGTAAACACGCCACTAGATGACGCTAAACTAAATTTTATTGTTACTGACTTTATATTGTAATGTAACGCGGATATAAAATAAAAATTGATATTTCTTTGTATTGTTGTAAGGTTTTATAGAGTTAAATATAGCTATGCGTGCTTTGCGCGATCGCATGAACTTCTCAAATGGGCCAATTGGATGATCATCTTGCCGGCCATTATGGTACCCTGCTCACCTCCTATCCCATTTTTTTTAACATCTACTTAAACAACAACGCGCGCATTTTAACACGTTTGCTACAGTCTAGGAAAAAATCGAATCAAATTTTAAAACTTTGAACCTACGATGCTTTCTCAAGTGTCCCATACTCACCAACCTCCATCTGGTGAGTAAGTGTGATTTTATCTAACAAATAGATTTTTTCTGGTTAGTTAGTGTTTATCGCCAGCGTTATTTTTGTCTGAAATCAAGAACAGTTACTTGTATAATAAACTAGACGATTCCCGTGACTTCGTCTGCGTCGCTTATTATCTTAATTGTTTTGTTATATTTCGAAGGGATTATAGTCAGCGTTTTCCACGAAAGCTCCCAGGTGGCTTGACTTTTACCTACACTTCCAACAATTATCGTTATATTTCAACCGATTTACATAAAATAATGACAAATTATATACCTTCCTCGTGAATCACTCTATCTATTAATGAACCGTGTGAAGTAGTTTTTGAGTTTATCGCGAATATACAGATAGACGCAGTGGAGGACTTTGTTTTTAATCGACTTCGTAAAAGGAGGAGATTACAATGTTCGCTTGTATGTTTTTTTAAATGTATGTTAATTAATATCTCCGTCAATTATGAGCTATTTTAATGATTTTTTTAAAAAATAATATGTAGTCATTTAATCCAAACATTAGACGATGGAGAAAGAAATTATCATAAGAAACTGTAAAATCTCACGCTTAGGATTTATTTTAATATCGGTTGATTAAAAAAAAAATCCATTACGAAATAATGGTATCGTCTCTAACGATGAGTTTCGAGATTGTCTCAATGGTATTTTATCGAGATAAAACCCGAATTTCGGCTTCACACACGGGTCTATACGAATTTATTGGGTAAAATTGTCAATGGAATGTATTACAAAGAATGCGTTCCTAATACCACGAGTTAAACGATTTATCGGCTGAGTTATATATCTTTTTTATGTGTTTTTGGGGAAACGCTAATTAATCTTTTTATAGCTTACATTTATTATTATTCTTTGACTAGGAATTCCTAACGGGTACTTAGTTTATGGAGTTTTGAAAAGTTTCTAAACTACATTCTATAATATAACTGTATGATAGTGTAAGTAACACGATTATTATACAAAGTGGTTGAACACAAATAATAAATGTCAGTCGATGTTGCGATATGACCGAATACGCAAGTGAATAAAAAGTGATTTGATTGTTAAAAGAAGGTATTTTATTCGTCCAGGCCTATCCGTATACTATATAAAAAGGAAGATTCAAGCTCATTCTCATTGTTAATACACTCGTGTGAAGATGGAGTATAAGCAGTTAGTATACTATATTACACTATAATGTTGTATATTTGTCTAGCAATAATCTCTACTTCTCTCTTTGTCGACGTTCTTGACATTCGGCATGAACGTAAACAATTAATGTTTTATTATATTTAATTTTGTAACACATATTATATATAAAATTTATCTATCTTTACTCCCCCCCCCCCATATGAACTTTTAGTTGGTCTAATTACCTCCGCGCTCGCTGCTACTTAAAAAAGGCGCAAAGTTCTCCACGTTATTATATAGAGATATGTCATACTCGTAAGCTATTTTTTTATATATGTACATATAAGCTAGAAACATATATAGTTGAGATGTAAAAAGCGTACTCCAGTCACGTTAGAAAGCTAGTTCGGTTTATTGAGCTGTAAAGAATAGGTTATGTGAGAATCTGATGAATATTTAAACGCTGGAGAAGTGTTCCGAGGCGGCTCCTGGATGCTTGAACACCGTTTCATTATTTATTAACACCATTCGGACGTTGATGTGTTATGTGTACGTTTTAACCGTCTTTTCTCATTGAATTTACCGTCATTTAATCAACTTATAAAAATAAAGCTTCAGCGCTTTATGTTAGTCCTTGTACGCTGTAATTCTTCTTCCTTTCTCTATATATCTTTACTAGCGCGCCCGGCAGACGTTGTCCCGCCCTGTTTATAAAATAATCCTTGACAAATTATATACTAAAATATTCCTCATGAATCACTTTACGCACTGGTGAAAACCGCATGAAGATCCGTTCAGTAGTTTCTGAGCTTATCGCGAACAGACAGACAGTCGCGGTAGGGGACTTTGTTTTATACTATGTAATGATATATATAATTCTTCTGGTCGTTCGTCTGCTGTATGTGTCTGAATTCTTCCTATACGGTTGGACAGATTTTGATGATATTTTTTGTGTGTGTTCAAGTGGATTCAAGAATGGTTTAGATTCAATATTGGACCCGGTACGTGGCGCAGCGGTTGACTTTTAGGATCTTTTTTATTATCAAGGCAAGACAAAGTTTAGTCTACTTTTCTCTGGTACTTAAGTCGCGTCGTCATTAAAATTACAATAACTTTTGATAGAGTGAACCGATTTTAATGAAACCAAGACTATATGTTACTTGAGGATATGCTTTATGATTTTCTTGAGGTTTTATCGTGAATGTGGGACTTTAGCAGCGCGTCTTCAAACAAACAGGCAGGCAGACAGATAGACTGACAGATATTACTAAAAATGATTGAAATGTATTTTATAACTTATACCAAGAAACATTCAACATTTTTTTTAATTCACAAAAATCATAAAAGTAGATTTACATTCTTATTATATGTATAGATAGTAATATTACATACAAGAATAGTTTATAGTCGGTAGTTAATATTTAAACGTGCTCCTTATGGTACATGAGTGGCTGAGAACCGCGCCGCCTTGACCGGTGATCCGGCAACGGAATTTATCGTTAGAACGGATGTTTTGAATGTCATAGGAGTGCGAATCACCAAACTAGTAATATTAAACAAACTATTTAACTAATACATTTTACATTTGAAGCATGTTTTAAAGACACAATGCAGAATCCACTCTACAAACTAAGACTTGGCATTCAAGCCCAAATTTGGAAAAGAAATCATCTAGTCCAGTGTACAATATGGTGTACACTCAAGTTTATGGATTTTGATTTTAAAGTTTCATGCCAACTGTAATCTCATCTAATATTGTGATAAATAATGGATTCAATAAAAGATTGTTTATAAATATTCTTTCATTTAAAAACTCACGATCATCTAAACGCCCGAAGTTCATTTAAATGAACAAGGGATAAAAAATATTGCCTGAGTTTTTCATTAAAAAAAGACTAGAATGCGTCGGATCATGTCAAAACAAATTATATAATATATTAAACACTGGGTTTTCAAGTCAACTCGATCATTATATCTTGGGCCATAGTAGGTTAAGGCATGTCTTGTCATAGGCCAGCAATTTGAAAGTCCATGATGTCTAGAAAACAAATTGTTATCGCCTATAGTTTGTGGTCCAAATGAAGTTCTTAAAAAAGATTTCTTATGTAATAAAAAAAACCTACGTTGGGTGATTGTGAAGAATGTGTCGCATATTGATGAAATGTGCCAGAATCAAAACAGAGAGGAATCTCGTGGAGCGCCGCCGTCTCATTCATTGTTGACTCCATTGTTCATACTTTTGATTTTTTCTATCATAGGAGGTAAACGGACAGGTGGGTCACCTGATGTTGAGTGATCACCATCGTCCATAACCACTTGCAACACCAAGGGAGTCGCAGATGCATTGACAACCTGTCTTGAGGGAGAGGGGGAGTAAGGGAAGGTGGGCCTCCGACGCTCGAAATATGTAATCTGTCAATATAATCCGAAGTAAATATGCCCCGTATGCTCAGATGATTTATACATTTTATATATATAAACTCGCACAATAAAACCGAGTATAACTTTTGGTTTTCTTTAAACTCACTTTTGTAAGACGATACAATGTTTTGCGATGATCAAAATGTAAAATAAAAATTTATTTCTCACACTATCAAGACTTACGTCATAGTAATTGTTTTTGCTGTATAACGAAGGTTATTGTGTAATTTTCACATACTTCAATTCAGTATTCAATAGTGTTTGAACAAGGAAGTGTTTTGTTTAAAGCAACTAGCTTTGAACGTGATTGCTGGTTTTTATATATTAGCTGTGTTTCAAAATAAGTTGATGAGGTTGTAAAGAGAGAAATTAAAATATTTTTATTAATGACTAGCTGATACCTGTTGATTTGTTTTCGTTGAAATGGGTTTGTTGTTTCTTGAGGGCCTACGAATTTCATTTTGTAATTACTAATTCATTGTTCTATCGAGTTTAAGTTACATTTTTTATCGTTACTGCTTAATATTTATGTAAAAGCGTAATGATATATCGTTCTTGTTGTACTCTGAAAAGCCGTCTACCTGCCTGTGAAAGTCTCATCGAGATCAGTTCAGCCGTTTGAGAGATTAACACAGATAAACAATAGACTTACATTTTATCGTATAGATCTGGAAGAAATCCAATACCAAATAATTTATTAAACTAAAATATTTTTTAAATACCCACTGTACATAAGAAGCAGAATACCCGAGTAGAAGAAAGTGATGCGCTGGAACCCTTCAAGAAACCTTCATCTGCGTCTGTCTTCGTGTGGGATGCCACAATCGTTATAATTTGATCCTGTCTTATGTTCCCTGTTAGGTCATTGAAGTGTAGCACGGCTACTGCTATAGCAAATATCTTAGACGGCTTAAGTGAGCTGCCTTTGGTAATGGCTACATATATATGCCCGTTGGAATCGAAACACTGAAATCATAGACAGGGACGCGTACAGCCTTTCCAAGGAATACGCGAGATGTTTGCACAGTATTTTGGTCAGCATATGAACACTGTCATATAACAAATGTAGTGTTATTTTTTGTTGAAGGGAATCCACAGCATTATACATTTGATTATATGAAGCAAGTCTAATTTAGATGCGAAAGTGCTGCGAGTATTTCTTAAGCTTTAGAATCCACACCCACACCGTAAGCCCAAATTGATTCTATTTCCCCGGTTTTTATTTAATCGTCTAACTAATACCCCCTGCCTTTGGATTACAACCCTCAGTAACGCGACAATGACGTGTCGGGGGTCGCAAAACACCCCATTGTGAACCAACTTACAGTAATGCGGCTAGACCTTTCCAAGTATTTTGTAAATATCGTTTGGGCTTGTGTAAAAGGAATGCCAGTTATTTTATGTTCCTTGTTTTATATTGAAGCACGAAGAAGCGGTGACACTGTATCGAATGATAAGTACAGAGTATTAAGCCACAACGGTGATCATGAATGTACAACATATACCATGTTGTAGCTCTCATGCCTGTCTCTAGTTTTCTAAGCACTGAATTCTTCTGAAACGCGACAACCCAAAATAGAGTTACTTTGACAAATTTCTGGTGTTATAAATTACCTCATTAACTACTGATTTGTACTAATGATGTTTTTGTACACGGTTGCAGTGATTAAATGGCTACATACATTTTTGAAAAAACGACATTTGACTTCAAACTTTACTAAATACTTAATTCTGTATATTTTTAACCAATGGACAACTACCAGTAGCTGTAAATGTTCAAAAATGTCCATGGATTCTCATCAAAAGTCGAATCCGTGGATATAAGATGCTGTATAAAATGTCTGACTGTAAATATGTCACCATAACGCGCCTCTTTTCCGGGTGTTGGCCATTTCACATGTTAACAAATTGATAGTTGGATATATTCTTAAATGTATAAGTCTCTTCACAGTTACATCTCTCGGCATCAGTTGATTTATTATTAGTTTTCAAATTTGGACAATTCTTTAGTGAACTTACAACGAGAAGAGTACCAGCGAACATCAAGCTCATACTTCAATGGTCGTCACTATTCACATGCATTTTGCTAATATATATTCTGTTGTATAAATTCATACATTTTTAAAATCCTATACATATTGTAATTTTATCACCGAGTCACAAACATCGGAGGGGTTGTTGGCAAAAAAAATTACACCGCAGCGTTCTCATGTCGTTCGTACAGAAAACACCCCATTAAGTAATTTTTTTCTTTCTAAATCTAATTTCGGGGGTCGGCTGCACATATGGGCATCAGGGATTTCTCCGATACATTCCAGATATAACCTTAAAGCGTAAGAGTTTGTGATTAAAATTGAATGGCATGGTAAATTTTCAGTCTCCCAAGGCCGAACACAGAAGCAGCTGCCGGCGAATGCACTGTGCGATCTGAACCCTCCTTGTGCAACTCGGGATAATAATAATAAATTTAAAAAGAACACGGTAATATTGCGTTCGGGGCGAACTGCAATTATCAAGAGGTTCTTCGTGTGTTTAATAATTCAGTGATGCTATATTCCCAGGTCGGGCGTTTTCTGAAATGTTGCTGTATTCTCGACAGAGACGGACTATGTCGTGCATAATTGCGATGTATTCCGAATGTATTACATTACATATTAAATTGATTATTGCGATTTGCATATCTCATTTCTTTAAAGAATGTAGAATACAACGATTGTTATGTAAGAAATTTGGTTATTCTCCCAAGAGTTCTTTGCAGATTCCAGAATTGTTGTAATAAAGCCGAGAATACTAATAATGTCATTTTATAAAACTGTTAACGAATCTAAAATTTGGAGAAAAAATATGGCGTTCATTTAACTTGGATGATTGATAGATGAATTGGTACAAAGCGTTAATTATTTTATAGTAATTCGATGAGCGGATTCTTAAAGATGAGCGATTATGAAAACTAGCGCTCCTAAGTGTTTTTTTGACAACCAAACTTCTAGTAGATTATTACAGTATCGAGTAGGTAATGAATAAGGAATATTACGAATATCTTGCTATCATTTCAATGAACTAACAAAATGGTGGCAGTCTTGTTAGAACTTTCCAGGGAGTTTTTTTGTGGCAAGCCATTTTACTTGTGCACAATAACCAAACTATATTACGTAAAATACCACCAATATATAGAAGCAAATAACACAAGATTATAAATAATAAAATCCTCTACGTCACATTCCAAAATCCCGCCAAAGTCTCCCTCCTAAATGTTTTTTCACTGAGAAGGTTTATATACTATCTGTTTTACTGCAACTCGCTACTGGGAGGCACTGTGATCGAATTACGTATAGTTTAACTATTTTGCATGAAAATTGGTATACATTGATATTTGAAGGCGACAATTATCTACACAAATTTAATCTTGCTATAACTTCGCTAGTTATCGCAATAATTAGCAAATAACAAATAATTACAAACGAGTGCGAAGCCGCGGCTATAGTTAGTACTGTATAAATAATATATTACAAGGATATAAAGATTTAAAAGCCTGTAGTCCGGTGAAGCTGTTAAGGCCTTGCTAGGCCAATAGCGTAGTCAGTTCGAGAAAAAATAAAATAAATTTAAAAGCCTAATCAACAAGATGAGGCATACATTTATGACACGACAGAAACTTCGCGGGCGTTTGTCGCCCCATTGTAGCTCTTAAGTGACAAGAGTCAGCACAACCACGACAATGCTCAGTAATCTATTTGCACAAAACCGCTCCCGACAATACCACGCGACCGTTTCACAAAAGAGTGTTTACTTAAAACCCCTTTCACACCTCCATTGTTATATAGCCAGTTGGGCGAGAGCTCCCGACCTCCTTAGAAAATGAATCGAGTCGCTCGTGGAAACTGATGAGTCGGGGGCGTGGAAGGTCTTTCTCGTTTGGTCCGCTAACGCCACTGAATGGCTGTAATGCTGGATCGAGTCTTTGCGGAATGCGCAAGAATTTTAAACACGAGGTGTTGACAATACAATTTACTGGTGTTTTCGTGTCGGAGAATAGGCGCTTAACTAGTATAATGAAGTCAGTTATGTGTTTTGTTCCATTTTTTATGAAGGCATTTGTATTAATTTTGATTTCATTATGTACATGCTGATGTAAATTGGGATTATTGTTTTTACGATGTGTAAATTTGACTGCACCTGTAAATGTCAAAAAAGTTATTCAGGGCTGATTTGTTCTTTGTGGATAAAAGTTTCTAAATTTAATAATGATCTGTAGCCAGGGAAAGTTATTGGTTCTATTACATAAATAGTTGGTTTTTATTTTTCTTCGTAAAACGCTTGATTTGGTTTTCAAATAAGTACGTTTATGATAGAGTTATATTTGCTGTGGGTTTGCAGTAGATACAAAAAAAATAATATTCGAACGTCCAAATTTCTTAATAACCTTCCTTCTTTCATCGTTAGTCGACGAATCTTGTTAAATTAATCGAAATGATTAAATCGATACAATTCTTGAAAAATTCCTTGATACAAGTTGAGGCATGACTTCTCGCTGATCTAACCAATCAACCGTAGCGCCTTTTTGTAACATTCCTTGACTTTTTCCTTTTATGAAATACTTTTATCAATATAACTTGTGATTATCGTATACCGTCATACTTGGAAAGAATGATGTGAGATCTAGACAAAAGAAAAGTTTTATATCATCAGGACATCGCGTCGTCGAACAATGAAAAGAAAACGATGTAACATAGCTTACAAGTAAAACTACAAGTTGATCATTAAATTGTTAGTAGACAACTAAACTCCTTCAAAAGACTCGAGTGCCACTCGCAACAGATGTTGCTAACGCACGACCATCTCTTCCGGATCCCTGTTCTCGAATTCGTTTCATACCACTTGCGGGGGCTGTTCAAAGGGATATATCATGGCGAGGGGTCGTGCTACATCGGACAGTTGTACAGGGGTGAGTCAAGGGTCCATTGTCCCACGTGTTTCGGACCCCACGCGTAGATGCGGGTGATTTAGTAGTTTGATATTAAAAAAAAAGTATTTTCTCGATGCTGAGAATCTGATGATAACAGTTTGTCGTTAATAAAGATCAAATCTATTTTGTTACTAAAGTATTCAACGTCCTGTTTGAATTTATTACCGTTTTATCTTTTATGTTAGGAATAGGAATTATAGTGGTATTATAATTACCTAAATCATATTAAATAATTAACAATTCTATAAATTACGATGCAATCTCGATTTGCTTTAAATTACCTACTCACATTTCAGTACATTAAATATTATTTCTCAAAGTATTAAAAATATAACAGAGAGTTTAAAAGTATACAATGTTTTATAAATTATGACGTTAAACACATTCAAAGGAAAATCGTGATCAACTAATCGGATTTGGTGGAACATACAGTGTGAGCAGATTTGATGCGGTGCGGTAGTATTGGAGAATGTCAATCGGACTGTGTACAGAACTATTATTAAGTGCATGACTGCATTATCTAGCACCGTGTTACACTGTAGAGTAATATCATTCATATTTGGTAATAAAAAAATTTAATAAAGACCAATTAACGTGTGAGGGAATTAAAAAAGGGTTTAGTCACCTTATATTTAGATATTTTATTTTATTTTAATATGTTTGTGTACCCCATTCGATTTAGAATACATCAGCAGGGGGACTAGTTTGCAGCAAAAGCAGGTTTGGTATTGATGCTTTTATAGATAGTACAATCGTGCAACAGTCTCTTCCATTGTGAGTGATGATAATGTGTTTCAGCAGGCCCTCATCAAGGGACATATGGCATGCAGAAGATATTTCCAGTTAGTTCGATTGTACGTGGGATATTCAAACTCTTTCTACCCGAGACCAATGGAAGCAGCGTCTCTTTCAATAAAGCGCTTCCAGGTAGCTCGAGGGCAACTGATTCTTCCTTTTTGCCAACTGATCTCCATATGAGACCTTTTGTGTACAAATGGTAATCAAGTCGTCATATGCCCACTCCAAACAAGATCACATATTAGATTATTGTTACAACAAAGTTAGATTATTGTATCAGGTAGTAGTGTTAAATTTTACAAGTCTCAAAGCATATTACCGCTTTGCCGGACTACAAATTTAAGCGGCATATCAAGCGGACTTGCAAATTATTTAAAACTTATAGGGTCGATTAATATGTGAACGATGGTATTGTCTCGAATTTACACCTCTCTCTGTTCATTCGCTAAAAACGGTTGTAACGTTAATCTATGTGTAATAGAAAGATAAACCAGATCGCTTTTCTTGTCGGTTCTTCTCGATGGCTGGGTTGTTTGTCCAAATCGGTGGTAGTTTTGACAGGTCAAAATTGAATAACGTATTTTTGATTTTGATTGAATTAATTAATTATGATAAGTAGATATGATACATGTGACAGGATAAGGTACTTGCTTAAAACTATATTAACTCAGTTACAATAATAGCTAGTTTTAGCTCGCAGCTTCGTTTGCGATAATGTAGACCTAACCTATCCTTCGGAAACAATGCTTTATTCTAGATTAACAGTAATCTATATCCTTTTCCGTATTCCTGACAATATGGTAATCGGTTACCAGTACACATAGCATCAGAAAACGATGTCAGTTGATAACGCTACGGTGTAAAATTCTCCCAGTAGTAAGGTTCGGCAGTTGTCTCTCAGTCTAATCTGCGAGGTAAATCCCTGCACCGACTCTGTCGTCTGTTTGACTTGCTGACGGGCTAGCTTGTATAATTAAACAGTTTAATCCACAAAGTCTAGGGAATTTAATTAAGTCGTGTGTTGGGTTAGTCGAGTGACCTGTACTATGAAGACCTCCCGTTTTTGACACTATTATGGTTCTATTTATGGCTTTACATTTTAACTGATGCATAATTATGCGTTTATTCTGATACTTCCATTGTTGGCCTACTAATACAGATTGAAGTAAGTAAGTTAAGTAAAGGAATGATTTAAATTGTACTATAGTTGAAGGTACTTAGTTAAGTTTAAGTTATTAGTTTAATTATTAAAACTTATATTTCTAGTCAACAAATTTCAATTTTAAAATGTTATATTTTTGTTAAAATTTAAAACCTATTGTGTTTACAAGTTATTAATCACTCCAAATTTCATATTCCTGTTTAGCTTCCTAAATCTAATAAATACGTCCCATTTTACATGTCACATTCCTTTATGAATTTAGGCTTTTAATCTCTGGTCAACAGAATAGGAAGGTCATATAATACATTACATAAAACATGCGACATCTTTCAACTAAACGAAGTAAATTCAAAACAATGTAAGCACTGTTATTTCATGTGGGTGTTCCTGTGGGTCGGGTGGTAGTAGCCCGGGCGAGCCGACCCATTCATGCTGAACCCAGAAATAGCTTCAGCGTGGCTCTACCACCTACCAAAACAATCCTGCAACATTAGTTAAATACCAAGTTATATTAATTACTAAGTATTAATAACATATAATACTTATATGAGCTAACTTTCACCATAATCTGTTAAATTGCGTTGAAGTTTATCAGCGTCAAATATATTTATATCCCTCTTTATATATCTCCACATATTATAAAACAAAGTCCTCTGCCGCGTCTGTTTGTCTGTCTGTTCGTGATAAACACAAAAGTTTAAGTATATAATTTGTTAATTATTTCTTGTAAATTCGTTAAAATATAACGATAATTGTCGGAAGTATCAAAAAAACTGTCTGGGAGCTTTCGTCAAAAACGCTGAGATATCAAATCCCTTTGAAATAACAAAACAATTGAGATAATAAACGACCCAGACGAAGTCGCGGGAATCAGCTAGTAAACATTATAATGCGTAGAAATCAACGCTGGAAATCACCTTCAAATGAAACACGATTTTATATTTGCTATGGTGTTTAAAAATAAACTCAGATCCTTGTTTCGAATTAACGTTATTTATTTGACTTTCAATTATAAAGCAATTAAATATTAAGGATGCAATTGGTACATAGTAAGGAAAGAGTATCGCGGTCGTTAAGCGCTATTTGCCATGCATTGGTATGCATAACTTGATTTTATCAGGCAACTATCGCAGTTTAAGTTGCGAGTTAGAGCTTTGTTACAACTTTGATATGGCTTGTTGAAAGCTTTGCTTGTACGACTACACTGTTTATTCTGTAGACTCGTTCGTACATTTAATGAAGTTGCACTCAGAAGTGCTGTTTACTGTAAGCTCGAACGATATTACATGCTCTAGAGTGCGCTGATATGAATGTAAAACGCACGTGCAAACTCTGTAGATTTAAATGGGTAGTTACATTAAAATTTTCTTTGATTTAAATTTAAAAACGCTGTGTTCAAAATACCAATTATGTCTTTAGTATATTTAAAACCCGTTAAAACTATAATCTAATTTAATGACCATTAATTCTGTATGGGCCTTAAAATGTACTACTATTGTCTTCAGTCACGCTGTGGTTTGATACTTCTTACTATGATATTCCATAATTGGGGTACCATGGACATGGGATCGTTCAACAAGTAGACACTTGGTTATCTTTGACCGCTCCCTCCCCCTCGTCAGCAAAAGTAAACAATTCCCCCCCTATTCCCCCCCCCCCCCTCATAAACATTTATATGTGTTTTTAAACTGTCCTGGTTCCCTTATTGATTAATGGGCAATAGATAACAAGTCTAGAAATAAGGAATTTATAGTCAATAGAAGAATTAACTTATAGTGGTTTGCTATTAGGGTGATGGGTAACCCAGTGGCTAAGGCCGCTCCTCATATATCAAAACTACAAATGCAAATCCCCCGTCCATTATGCCATCAAAAATAAGCAAATCAAAAAGTGCTTACGTGACTCCGTGAACCAATAAAATTATAAATATATGTAACGTTAATATATGTGTATTCTTTGGTGGTAATCCTAAAGTAAATAAATAAAAATGTTGTCAAACTTCCAATGAAACTAACAGTATATTATTTTTTATGCCTCAAAATAGTGAGTCAGCGTATAATCTGGTCGATGTTGAGTTGTTACTGTAAGGCTATGTTTATTAATATTCGATATCACAAAGCATCGCACAATTAAACGTGGTCATCATTTCTGAGGACTAATTAATTCGGAATGGCTCGTTTGCTAATACTCGTTTCCAATGAAATTCTTCGTTCCGGAACAACAGATCCACTACTTTTTTTACATTTATTTAGTTTAATTCGTTTTTTTTTCGATGTATTTGTGGACATCTAAAATCTAACGTTTAGTTTTTAAGACATTGCAACTGGACCATTTGCTGCGAATTTACAGTTACATTTAATTTTTATTGTAAACAGACTATCAAGTTAGTTACTTTATACAAGTTTTTGCCTTTTACATTTATTTATTTTAAAGTTTCTGAGACGGTCTGATTGCTTTCCAAGAACGTCTGAGTCCTTTAGTGTGATTCATGTTTGTTTTGTTTCGTTTACCGGCGTTTATTGTACTTGAACTTGACGTCATCTAACGTGCTACTTGTGGCATTTAGATGAAGTTTTAATGTTTTGTATTGATAATTACCTAGGTATACGTTTCTGAGAATAATTAGACCATTCTTGACGTCTGCTATTTTAAAGGAAAGTGAAGAGGAGGTCAATGATCGAGCATTATGTCCTTGTAAAAACTCGGTTATACTTATAGTGATGACTCATATTGTTGTGATATACGTTTTGGATGCTTCACAATTACGAATTTTAAGAAGAAAATTATAGCAAAAATTGTGATATGTCGAATTATGAATGCCCAATTGTGCTTAAGTAATAGTGGTATTTTGAACTGAAAGGTATCTTCTCCATAGGCCTATTGATAAGTAAATTATGGTATTACGTATACAGGATTGCATGGAAGCACTATAATTAATCTGCTAAGGTTTCGTTATGAATTAAAATTATCTGAATTCGCCAGTAGCCAGTACGTTTTCTGCTATCGCTTATATCGCCACGTTGTGCAACTGTTAATTAGCCATGTACAAAATAAGAAATTTTGGAACAATAATGACAACTATGTACTCTTAAACATACTCTGAACTTGAGTTTCCAGAGAAGAAGAATGATGCATAGCATAGTAGAGATATGGCATTTTAATACTCATCTTCCTAGCTACCAACGTTGATTCAAATATAATATATAACAATACATATATATATATAACAAAATATAGATTTGCTCAGACGAGATTGAACATGTTGGTCACAACACATCATCACACACATCAACACAACATCTACAAGGATTCGAGTCCACGCTACGTCGACCGACGCAGTCACTACCACAGAGCTATCATTGTTTTCAGTTCATTCAGTATCTATTCACCTATTTATTAGTGCCGTGAAATTTTGTTAGATCGATATGACCCCGACGATTTTCGAGAGGTCTTTTTGCTTCGACAATTACTGCTATTTAACAGTATCATTTTTACCATCAATGTAAGTGCAGTTATATTACAGTTGTGTGATTCTTAAAGATTCTATCGTTGTTATTGTGATGGGACTTGAATAATGTAAAATCTGCGAATAAAGTTGTCACTTATTGGTTTGAATGCGTCTCTACCCCATGTGCTAACATATGGCTAACAACCAAGGGGTACTGTACATGTAAGAATAGCGATTAAGTTCCCCACGCGGCGCCTTTACTCCATTCAAATACAGTAATCGGGGTTCTGTTCTCACGGTAACACGCGATTTTAAGACGCGGCTATACTGTCAGCGATGTTTTTATTGCCTGGTCGGTATATTTTTATTTTATTTTTTATTTGAAATTTACATGCTAATCAAATTTTATATTTCTTGATAGTAAAGTTCATACTGAAAATAGTAAAGGCACTTTATTTTTACTAGCAACGATTTTACATCAAATAATCAACCCTCAAACAATAATATTTGTAATAAATCTAACGAGCGAATACAATTTACACTACTATCGATAATCAATGTGATAGAATGCGGCTACGATTAAACAAAACTGTCATACATACATAACAATAATCACCCATGATACCCGGAATGTCTTATAATACGTACATATTTATGGGTAACTATAACATATAAGATTGATTGAACGTTATATATATACTTTATGCCATTTCTTATTTCTAGGGAAACTATCAGAATTATATAGTGTGTTGTTTTGTGTTTTATATATCAAAAAGACGATCAGCGACATGAGTTTATTAAAATTTTGATTTATAGCCGTCGGCATAGTATAACACGAAGATAATGAAGAAAATAAATTATTTATTTATAAAGAGAAATATAAATGTTTGTCCGTATAAAATCATAAATAGGGGTGTAAGGGGTGTCAAATAACATCATAAGACTTGAGACACCCAAGCCAACCTCACCTGCACGTGGTGCACCCTGCTGAACAACGAACGAGGCAATGGCGACAGCGGGGTGGTAGGGTTTTACAGCCTGACTGGGTCGCAACCACCATGTATATGGCGAAAAAGCCCGTCATAGTGATTCGCTTCCGCGGGTCGAGTTTCGGGATCAGCCTGTGCATATCCAGCTATTCGCAGGCCGGCATGGCGGCGGCGACCAGCGATGGATAGTGTGTCACTCGGTGGTCGCCGTTGTTTTTGGACTGTACTGTGCTTACCATCAGGCAAAGTGCAGTCACTTTGCCGAGCTACAATAAAAAAAAAAAAAATCTGGAGTCCTTTTTATATAACTTTTGGAAAAATTAAACAGACTAAGTTATACAACGCGTTGTCATACATTTAGTTTAAAATAATATAATTCACGCTTCATACATAACTGCATAATAGATGAAAATGTGTAGTAATGTTTGAAGTGCGTTTTATTGTTTTGCATTAAATTTATACGTATAATAATAGGAATGTAAATGTAACGTGTCTGTACTTTCTAGATTTTTGTAAAAAATGTTGCAGGTGTCTTGGAATAAGTAATAAAATACATTTCAATCGATTTTATCTGTCTGTCAGTTTAAACACGCATCACTGGTAAAGTACTACGTTCATGATAAAACCTCACCAAGAAAAAAATAAAGCGTATCCTCGAGTAACATTTAGTCTTGGTTTCATTAAAATAAAGTTATTGTAATTGCAATGACCACGAAAATTAAATACGTGAGAAAAGTAGATAAATAAATGAACTTAGTATATATTCAGATGATTTTATAAGTCAATGTTTTTTTACATTAGGCGCTGGCACAACTAGTAGACAATAAAGAGGTTAGACTATTTTATTCTTAACCCGCTTGCACTATGACCACACCTTATGCGGCTATGCGGACGTAATAGAAGGGTAGGTTTTTTAATATTTAATTTAGAAAAAAAAAGTCCTTTCGGTATATCTCCCTTTAATTATTTTGGACGGTTTTAAAGAATTTTGTATGAAAGAAAATGCTTGAATATTCTCACGGTAACTTAGAGTCAAAGTTCAAAATAGAGGATTACTTTTTCTGTTTGGCGAGATATGCGCGTAAGCATGCTTTGATGTTTTGATCGCAGCTCTGTTGCCTCTGCGCTAAGTATTGTAGGTTAATTTCTGAAAATTAATTGTAAGACACAAATAATTGTCCTTAATCATTACTTTATATCTGTGAAGTTTGTGTAAAGTTCCACTCGACACATGGATGTGACTCTCAGTGTGTGAGTTGTCTTATTTAAAATTACTAGTGGGCGCCCAGAGGTCGACATTCGACCATAGTCCATTGATTTTTTTTTGGAAGTGGAACGTAAGAGTAAAATAATACATAGCAACCTCCTTCACAACCTTTTTTGAAGTCCTTTATTGACAGATGTCAAAATGTCTTTTTTATTTACATGTGTGTATATGTTGTGTAAAATTTAAGCATTAGTGTGAGTAATGCATATTTTAATTAATTTAATGTACTTCTAATGCATTTTATATAAAATAAATAGGTTTCTGCACTTCTCCTCCATATAAACTTTAACTATGCCAAATTACACGTTCATCCGTTCGCCCAATTCCGTTAAAAAGGGATACAAAGTTTAGGCTTCACGTATTAATATATAAGATGATGATATATAATTCTTTATTACTTTTTAAAACTTATCACCATATTACGTGCAGTATTAGTGTTGTCTTTTGACGTATTAAACTGAATCCAGCCATGTTCTAGGAAAATAATGATTATTTTACTCAAATTAACATTGTAGGCGTTTTAAACCTTTATACAAAAACGAATTGTAAAAAAGTGTCTAAGTTCGAATCAAATTATTCGGTTCGATTTGCTATCGAATATTTTTTTTATTTTGAATATTCACAAACCACTAATATATAGATAATAGTAATATTCATTTTCCTAATATATTGTCCGTACAGCGAAAGTTAATGTTCTCAACGTGACATATAGAGAGTTAAATGATTACACCTTATTACTGGTATCGTTGTAGCCTCACGAAGCGATTAATCTTTTCACGTCGTTAATGGTATGCCAAATTATCTGTAATACGAGCGGGCATATTGTCGGGTTTCTTATTTTCCGTTTATTATGCTCATAAAATGTTTTTATGGTCCTTATTGTATTATTTCTTCGTATTTTTAGGACAGACAATGTCTAAAAAAGTGTTTAAAAGTATACATTTTTGTATTAAGTTATTTCGCTCCGTGTTGTTGGAATTATACTTTATTACCTGTTGAAAATACGTTTTATGGATCTCACGGTTTGTTATAGATAGCTAACGGCTATATGTTAATAATTAATTACGTTATTGGACAATTTGGTGTTTTGTATCCTATTACAATTTGTAACACAGTAGATGACAGTAATGTAATGAATATCCGTTGCTCGTATCGTAACTTTAAGTGTGAGCAACGAAATAATTTTTCTCTTTTACACCTACTAATTATAGTGTGACATTGTAGCCAAAAATGTTATACCTAAAATGGTAGAAAATAAAGTATTATTATACTTTGCTGTTAAAAAATGAAACCATATGTTATGCTCGGCGACAGATTTTAAAAATGAGTTACCCAGACAAGTAATTTAAATTACTGAACGATAATATATTGGTGTTATGAATAATACTCATTATTTATTTTACAGAATATAAATATAATATTTTTTACGTATTTAATTAATGAAGATTGAGTAGTATTTTTGGTAAAATATTTTAATATGAAACTCACGTGACACATACAAAAAATATGAAGACATGCACACAAATGTATGATAGTATCTTATAACTATTAATACATCTTCTATATCTATACATATAATAAAAATGTATATCTAACGTACTTTTCCGATTTTCGTGAAAAAAATTGTTGCAGGTGTCTAGGGATAAGTAATAGAACATATTTCAATCATTTTTAGGAATGTCTGTATGTTTGTATGAACACGCAACACTGTTAAAGCACTGGCTTTACAATAAATTCAAATCATAAAGCATATCTTCAGGAGTAACTTAGTCTTTGTTTCATTAAAATCGGTCCACTTTATCATAAGTTATTCTAGTTTGAATGACGACTCGAGTTAATTACGAGAGAGTAGTAATTTTTAACTAAATTGGTTGAACGCGCCGAATCTCAGAAACTACTAGTCCGATTTGAAAAATTCCTTCAGTGTTAAATAGCTCATATATCGAGCAATATATATACCATCACACTAAGACCAGTGGGAACGTAGCACCAATTAAGAATGTTTAAAAATCGGTTTTTTCTTTCTTACGAGAGCTCCGCTGCGTGTTATCGTTGGTCAAAAATAAAGTCGCGGGTAGAAGCTAGTCTTAAATAATAATGTCGTTTCTATCAAATTAATATGTAATTAACGACGGAAAAGCCTTTATTAAGCTTTTTAGGTTATTTTAATCTAGCTTATACTCGCAGCTTAGCTCGCTTTACTATAGATTTGACTTAGTTATTCGAAGTTTAGTGACTTATCTTTTGTACTTCTGAAATAATGTATGCAAAAATTGAGTAGTTAAGACGTGAAAGCGTAACAAAACAAACAAACCCATATTCACATCGTTAAATAGTATAAAATTAAGTCCCTTACCGTGTCTGTCTGTCTGTCTGTTCGCGATAATCTCGAAAACTACCGAACGGATTTTCATGCGGTTTTCACCAGTGGATAAAGTGATTCATGGGGAAAGGTTTTAGTATATAATTTGTCAAGTTTTTTTTTATAGTGAGGCCGGAACAACGTCTGCCGGGCCCGCTATTTTATAATATAAGTTAGAATATTGTATTTAATGTTTGTATTTAGTAATTACACTATAGTTAGCATTTAGTACTATGAAACAATGATCTCGACAAGTAGTATACATCTGATAAGTAGTTAATCAACAGTTTAACAAGGCATAAAGTAAATACAACTTTATTAGTTAAATCTTTGAAACAATATTACACTGTAATTGGCAATTTTCACACAAAACGACCTTGTGAAAGGTACGTGTCCTGACAAGAACCGTCGTCTAGACATGGGATGAACGAAAATAACACTGTTTCATTTCGGCTTATCATTTGTACTAGTAAATAGTATTTTTAATATACAATTTTTTAATCAAGTCTAGATGAAAAATATAATCATAGAATATCTTGTGAATTTTGTTCAAATTAAATCTCACTCTTATACTGTCTACTCTTACTCTATTTATTTAGTTTAACAGTGTTTATGGTTTATATAAGAGTTCAGAAAGCTCTAAATATACGTGATAATTGTCAAAGAAACCAGTGATCGAACCCTCCTATCATTTTATGTGTTATTTGACGGGACTGTACCTCCAAACCTAATGATCAGGTATTAAAACCTCTTTCGACGGCATTTAGTTACGTATTTTTAACTCGGGTAACGGAGTGATAAAAAATTCGTATAGCGCTGTCTCGCTCGCTCGTCACGAGCGCGGTACTCTTTGCGTACACGGCGTTTTGAACTTTTATTTCGGGTTTGTGTGGACGTAGGAAGATGTAAGGTGGCCGCTCGACTCGTGGGACTTTATCCTTGTTTGATTTAAATAAGACACAGTTCGTGTACAATAAGAAATATAACTACAAAATTAATGTTCCAACTTGATTTTTTTTATCGTATAGCTAAATATACAGCTAAGTAGATTAATTGAATACTCTATTTATCGCTGCGAGGTTCAATTTATGTCGAACAGTGTAGTGGACAAAATTTATTAACTCTTTAGCAGCACGTGCAGAGGTAGACTTCCGCGGACGCGAGTAACACCAGTTCCCAACTCTTTTTAATCCCTTTAATCTTTAAAATCTCTTAAATCTTTTAAACTCTTAATAGTGTATTTACTACGTGACCAATGCTTGTGTTAAAATTACTTTGTAATATAATTTGGAACTAACCGGAATGACACATTTTACCCCCTATTTAATCCTTTACCTATCGGTAAGTTATATTGGATAAATTATATTATTACTGCTTATCTCTTTTAGAACCTAATCATATGTAATCTACTAACTTGGGGTGTAAGGGGTGTCAAATAACATCTAAGACTTGAGACACCCAAGCCAACCTCACCTGCACGTGGTGCACCCTGCTGAGTAACGAACGAGGCAATGGCGAAAGCGGGGTGGTAGGGTTTTACAGCCTGACTGGGTCGCAACCACCATGTATATGGCGAAAAAGCCCGTCATAGTGATTCGCTTTTGCGAGTCGCGTTTCGGGATCAGCCTGTGCATATCCAGCTTTTCGCAGGCCGGCATGACAGCGGCGATCGGCGAAGGATAGTATATCTCTCGGTGGTCGCCGTTGTTTTTGGATTGTACTATGCTTACCATCAGGCGCAGCGCAGTCATTTTGCCGTGCTACTATAAAAAAAAAAAATATAGAAAATTTGTCTATCTGCTAGTACAAGTCTCATCAAATTCGGTTCAGGGGTTTTGGAGATTAGTCCCAGACAAACAACAGGCAATTCGATTTTATTTATATATACAAATCTAGTAACTGCCGCTGTTTCGTTGTTGTCTGCTGCTCGTAATTGTTGAATCAATTTGACGACAATTTTTCTTGTAGATTGAAGAGTTTATGAGTATTACTTTGACGATATATTATTATACTTTTTTGTAGAAGCTATACAGTAACAATAGAATGTAACAGATACGACAAAATCGGAAATTACATTTATGATGTTAGTGTCGATGATTTTCATCAAATAATTTTTATTTCATTTAGATACAAGTACCTAATTGGGAAGTTGATTTTTTTAAACCTATTTATTACATAAATAAAAGTCAATTATTTATATGTACATATGTAATCGGTAATATGTAAGCGCGTCTCTTTTGAGAACGCTTGTAAGTTACTTTGATATTATTTCATGTAATGTTTACAATTAACAAAGTATACAAGGTTTGTATAAAGAAAACGTCCGAAAAATCACGCGGAAAAGTGAAAAATCTCGTTATAAAAAAATGAGTTAGACTGAAGACAGTATAAAAAGTCGAGGCACTCATAAGGACTGCCGACGTAAGTGAAAACTCAAAACAATTAAATAAACGTGTTCCATTTTTAATTTTATATTAATTCTAGATTTTATTTATTGAAATTACTAACATTAGTGTGGTCTTCATATCTATTGGCATTCGGAAAAATAACTATATACATTTTTATAAAGTCTATTAATCAATCATACCCGATCGAGTTTATTGCCGGTTTTTCTCGATGACTGGGTTGTTTTCCGAACCAGTAGTAGTCTTTGACGTTCATAAGTGCCTTATTAGGGCCTAAACTGAATAAAGTATTTTTGATTTGATTTGATACGTGTGATGAGCTACAAAATATCAATATTACATGTACACAGGCCCCTATACTACGCTAGCAAGCCTCGCAAGCGCAATGTGGCCGATAATGCTTACGTAGCATGTCATGACGCGAAATTATATATTTATCTCGTGCTAAAAATACCGCTCAAAGCGCCTATTAAAGGTTACTTCAATAAAAATTGGAATAATAAAGTTAATGTACTCTTTAATTTCCAACTAAGGTATAGCTTAAAACTTTTTATACTCCGGCGCGTCTACATGTCGATAATGGATTAGTCTTCCTATTGTCTATGCAATGAGGCATACTTTAGGTTGCACTTTAAGTTCATAACATTAATTTATGTCCGTCGTGATCATATTCCACACAACGGGTTACAACGCCCTGATATTTCTCTGTATGGGATTCAATGAAAGGAGATGGTGGATAGCGCTTCGAATTTGTTAAGGCGTTTAAAGACTTATTTCAACATAGCTAAGGTCCAATGTAGGATGTCGTGGTAATAATTTGTCCTTAGGCTAAACGTATCGCTGTGTATTGAGAAACGGCGCAAGGATTCATTACGAAACAGTTACGTTTAAGGCTTGTTGTAAATGGCTTCGATTCTCACCATTCACAAGATCGTCTCATTTGATATGTAGTTATTTTTATGTTTATAAAGTTATGGTAATAATAATAAGGATTTACATACTTTTTGAAGTTATGTCTTTGGCTTGTTATGGGAGATCGTTCAGAGTGAATTCCTTTAGTTTAAAATATATGTTGCTAGTGTCGATGTAACACCAATATGTTGATAAACAGATTCTTCTAAAATTTTAAATAAACACTTTTGAAGGTATGCTTCTTATGGCGCGTTAGGTAAAAATGATGAGAGTTAATTTTTACGATGCGCGCGCACACCGTCACGGAAAGCCGACACCCTGAAGTTAGCTACAGTCAACATTTTGTTTCTTTGTATTTGTTGTTTGTATTTCTTTGTATTAAAACTTTCAATGTGTTAAATACCTTTTTTCTATTATTAGTGTCGTTTTTTCTACAAACGTAGAATAAGGCGAAAGGTAAAAATTTTGAAAAGATTTTTATCTTGTTACGCCAAAGAAGTATAAGTTCTAACGCGTGTACATAAGTACACACATTCTATTTTTATATATAACGTTTATTATTTTGTATATGTTTATATTACTTATTTATTCAAAATTTTATTCATTCCATTTAATTTAGTCGTTTGAACTTATGAATGAAAACGAACGAATGGCATAACAAGATTTTTTTTTATAATCACGCCATAGAAGTATAACTCTTGACTTGGGACGACAATTTGAAGATATACCAGGTGAAAGGTTAAACACTCGCAGTATTCTAGGATATGACACTTCATGGTCACATTTAACATATAATAATATCAAAACAAATACTAATAAAAAACCAAGGAAACCTAAGTTGAAGTTTGTTCTAAGACTTTCAAAAGTATAAACACAAACCTAGGTGCAATGACCGGTGTCGAAAGCTAGAATGGGCAACTTGGATCCAATAATTCGGGAGATTTTATTCCCATTCCCACGTTTCCTATTAAATAAAAGTGAAATCACCCGACGGTCATTGACACTGTGCTTTAACGTAGACGCGAAGAGGATTGTGTATAATTTTTGTATTTTACTAGATAATTAGGTCAAAATTGAGTAACTATTATTAATTGATTTAGAACGAGAATCGAGTGCAGAGTATCTTCCATAGATATTGCTACTGTCTAAACATTCAACATGTATTATGTCTGTAATGTTTATAGAAGATTATTACATTATTTTATTTTTTTGTGTTCTTATTGAAAAATACGTATCCAATGTTATTTTCAAATATTCCGGTGAAACTGGCAAGGCGTTGGATTTAAGTCACACCGATCTAAACAACACTGTTTTTCTTCGGTATGACATGCCAAAGTGTAAATCTCAGAGCAATGTTTAGGAAGCTATGACGTCACGCACTATGAATTGGTGTTCCTCTTCACTTGATAACAATAACGAATTACTTTTTTTTTGGTTAATTAATAAGGAGATATTTTGAACAAGTACTTAAAAATTATATGATGGGTATACAATTTTTGTGTACGAGATATATTGAAAAAAAAAATCATTAGATATTTATTGTCTAGAAACTTATTCAGGTCTTGACACTTTTTGCTAGAATATTAGAATAAAGAATTGTAAGTGCGTTGCCACCCTTTGGGGGGAAGGGATTAGGGGAGGGAGAGGAGGAGAGGGGAGGGGAGGTGGGCCTCCGGCGCTCTCGCTGACCGAACGAAACGCAAAAATGCAAGCACTGTTACTTCACGTCGGTTTTCTATGAGAGGGTGGTACTACCCCGGACGAGCCGACTCATAAAACCAGTAATCGTTTCAGCGTGGCTCTACCACCATTAAAATTCTATGTAATTCTATGTCCGCGGTGTTTTCAAACAAGACTTACTTAAAGACGAAATTGCTTTCTTTTAGCTAAACTCTAAATTATCATTGCAAACTATAGGTATGTTTGGAGGTCTGAACCAATTATGCCTTTATATGGGTCCCTGGGTATAACGGTGATGTTGCGAGATGTTGAGGTTAAGCAACGGGTCGCGTTGGGTCAGATGCGGTCTGTAAAAGGATTTTCTGGCCATTGCGATAATAAGGCACAGTGCAAATATAGTCAGTGGCGCTTGAAATTTATTGCGTTACTAGCTGACCCGGTCAGGCGTTCCCAGGGCTCGTTTATTACCTGTTGAAGTAAAAGTTATAATAAAGTATTTGGTATTATGGAATAATGAGTCTGCCTATAAACTTGGTTAAAAAAGCGTGGTTACGTAGTAAATAGATTAGCAGAACACGTCCACGTGCAAACTAGTGTAAGCGCCATCTGTTCGAGGCTGGTGGAACTTACAATTAACAATAATATTAAACATTGACAATCATTTAATTTGTAATAAAAAAATATGGCGGTCATACAAATCAAATCAAATCAAAAATACTTTATTCAGCTTAGGCCCTAATAAGGCGCTTATGAACGTCAAAACTACCACCGAAATGTTAATTATCCTAACTCTCAAGTTAAACCAAATTATATATAAATGCCAACTTTCATGAAGATCGGTTGTGTAGTTTCAGAGTTCATCGTGGACAAACATCAGGACATTGGATTTTTATATATTTAAGAATAGATTTTCTTGTGTAGGTTTTTGCGTAACAGTGTGGACCAAGCTTATAGACTCATCAACTTTAAACTACTGTTGATATTTTTTATTGGTTATCAATATTGACATGGCAATGACGTCATTAATTACAATGAAAAATTGTCTATAATATAGTAACTAGTTTTCGTTTCGTTGAGTTTCAAACCAAACAAGGCTAGAGAAGTTTCATCTACAATAAATGAAAACTGTCAGCTATTTTCAGTTCAATTTTTTATTTTTGAGTATTTTCTGTCGATACCCTAGCATCACTTCTCTTTGTAGTAAGTAATTTATATTTTGCACCATATTTAGAAGAAATCCGTCAAAGGCTTTAAGGTTTCTCATCTTACCTTAGTTTTTTGTAAGATAAAATCATCATTTTTACTATAAATTTATGGTAAAAAAAACCTTTAAGTGTTAGTGACAGTGTAACAAAATTCGCTGCGTAGTTATAAAATTACGGAGGCACCACAGCTGCAGATAACAACTTTGTTGTATACTATTTGTTATTGATATGCAGTTGAAACAATTTGTTTCCCATAAAATAAACAATTATTGTGGAAAGAGTGTGTGTAATTTGTATTCGTACTCATAAAAAAAAAACATTATTCATAGTAAATATATGTTACTGAATAGATAACCATTCATTGTTTACGTGTAATATTATGAGTGAGTCTTTTGTGGTTTTCCTGCTCTCATTTGCTTGAGATCATTGAACTCTGCAATGCATTCTTATTGTCTATAATTATTATATGAGTCATATTGTAGTGTCGAATTTGAAATTTGAAAACTTGCTGTTTGGCGCATCGAATCTTGTTACGTTAATATTTTGTAATTATCATCGTCAGCCTGTAAAAGACCTACTGTACGGCCATAGGCATAGGGGCCTATGTATGTACGTATGGGCATAATCACCAGGTCAACCTACGACGTTTTAGCGATTTTAAACTCCGAGAAATCCACAGTTCTATACGTTTCTCACGATGCTTCTTCAGGTTTCCTCACGATGTTTTCCTTCGCCGTCAGCCGATAATGTTATCAATTTAAATTAGAAAACGTACCCGAATTCTGAAAAAATCGTAGGGGTTCGAACCTGCAGACGTCGGATTGATGATTCACCGCACAAATTATTATACCACTACAACTCGCAACTTTTTTAGCAATGCCACACCGTAATGACAAATTATCGGCGTGTATATGATGGATGTATTATATTTGTGTATGGTAATCGCGATTCGGCTACTCAGTAACATGCAATCTTTTGTTTTAAAATCTTCGGCGCGGTCTTTCTAGTTGTGAATTATTAATTCAAGAAAGTTTCCTCTTTATGACAACTAAATTGCCATCTCTGAGCTTTGTCACGTGATTGCAGACCGTTAACGTGACCTCACATATATATTACATCCTTATTGCACAATAAATTAAGTTGCAACAATATGTTCTCTACGCAAAACGGCAATGCGGCTGCACTGTACCTGATGGAATAAGCACGGTACTGACAGAAGGAGCATAAAGAGATATGCTTGTTTAATAGAATTCAACGAGCAGTTTTAGGTCTTTAATCGTATAAAGGTTGCAAAGCTTTCTGGTTTTTTATCTGTACAAAGCTAGCTTATTACAGAGATGAAAATTTGTTTATTTTTCTTTTACCAAAAACCGTTTCATTTTTAATATCAGCACTCCTCCGTTTAAATGAATTGTAAAAAATATCATATGAATTTTGATATTTTACGATGCTATATTTTAGGTTATTCTGTTAGTCTCATGTTTTTTGTAGTGTTTCGGTATTTCTAATCTTACGTAGCTAAACAATAATCATTAAATTAATTATCTTTATTTTAAAACTCCACTGTTAAGTCTGTATTGGCACTAAGGCGATTTAGTTGCGACGAAGCCTGCGCCTTGAATAATCCGTGGTCGCAGATATTTTTTAAATTTACTTTGTTTATCATCAGATGAAAAAATTAAAGAAAAACGATGACATTTTCACCTTTTTTTTTCGTATTTCAAGGTAAACTTAACGTATAATATTATAATTCCTTGAAATTCGAGTGCTAGAACTTATTTCACTAATGTTTATGTCATGTCAAAGTCGCGAGGTCGTCTGGTACGAAGGGGCAAGTATGGCTCGATATTTGTCGAGTCGTAGCTGGGGCGGGCGCGGGCGTTGTGTCACCGCGCGACCGGGTTTTCGTACAAAATGAATTTCCCTTTTGCAAATATTACTCGGGCTGTTTCGACCGAACGTGTTAGTTGAGGGTTATTTGTTGTTGGATGGATGAATGAAGATTGATTAGTCTGCAACAAGACGCGTTTATTTTGCTTATGTATATTTTGTTTCAAGTATATTCGTGTTGGGATTTGGAGGGTGGTACACATTCTGGGTGATATTCGCAGTCAAATTAGTACAATATTCGATGTTTATTAGAATGTATTATGCTCAATCTAGACGCGGTTATCTATATCATTACATAGTATAAAACAAAGTCCCGTACCGCGTCTGTCTGTCTGTCTGTTCGCGATAAACTCAAAAATACTGAACGGATCTTTATGCGGTTTTCACAAGTGGATAAAGTGATTCACGAAGAACGTTTTGGTATATAATTTGTCCAGGATTACATAGTATAAAACAAAGTCATGTATCGCGTCTGTCTGTCTGTCTGTTCGCGATAAACTCAAAAATACTGAACGGATCTTTATGCGGTTTTCACAAGTGGATAAAGTGATTCACGAGGAACGCTTTGGTAAATAATTTGTCCAGGATTTTATGAATAATCAGGGCGGGATAACGTCTGCCGGGCCCGCTAGTATGTAATAAAAATGTAAATCTAACGTGCCCGTACTTTTAGATTATTGTGAAAAAAATGTTGCAGGTATATTGGAATAAGTAATAAAATAAATTTCAATAATTAAAAAAAATCCTGTCTCTCTGAGTCTGTTTGTTTGAATACGCATCATTGCTAAAGTACTGTTAATAAATAAGTAATATTATATATAAAGTATATGAATAAATATACACAAAAATTTAAAGTACATTTATCAACTAGATATGCGCGCGACTCCGTCCGCGAGTAACCTGAAGTAAAAAAAAACAGGGTCTAATAAAACCATCCGACTGTTTTTTTTTTCTCGAACTGACTACGCTATTGGCCCGGCAGGGTCTTCACAGCTTCACCGGACTACTAAGGTTGGCGCTTAAGGCACACAACCGATTTGGGTTTTAGGTAACATACACAAGGGTGCACGCACACCTCGGCTTGGGCTGTTACCTGGAAAAAGACGCGTCTGTCCTAGCTAACTATCGAAATTGCATGATTCACAAATGAATACGTGTATATCGGATTGAGACCATCCGACTGTATTAAGTTCATTTACTTATCTACTTTGTTCCCGTACATAAGTGGCGTCGACATTAAAATTATAATAACTTTTGACAGAGTGAGCTGAGTTTTGTGAAAATAAGACTGAATGTTGCTCGAGTAGCTATATGCTTTATGATTTTCTTGGTGAGGTTTTATCGTAAATGTAGTGGTTTAGCAGTGATGTGTGTTCATACAAATAGGCAGACGTATATTTCTAAAAATGATTGAAATGTATGTTTATTAATTATTCCAAGACACATGCAAATTATTTTTTCAGCAAAATCTAAGAAATATAGACACGTCAGTTTTAGATTATTATTATATGTATATAGGTAGAAGATAGATAATTGGTTATTCGTGACGCTATTTTCACGAATATATTATATTCAATGTAGGTCAAATATACCATTTCAATCATATCATTCGTTGAATATTCTACAGATTACAATTGAAGAGATCACGGGCCAAGAAAACTCTAGTACTTGCAAATTCTTACGTTGCTTGTAGTAGGACTTGGATGAGCTTTAAAATATCAAAGTTTAAAAAAATATTGAAATCGTTTAGGCATTTACGAGTTTTAGTTTATTAAATCCATATGAAGATAAAGCGGGATGCTTGTACGACTTAAAATGTTAACAACATTATAAATTGTACCTTTTTATATTCAAAATTATTATTATTATTTTTTCATGTCATAGGTTGCAAACGAACAGTTGGGTCACCTGATGTTATGTGATCACCACCGTCCATGGACACTAACAACGCCAGAGGAGTCGCAAGTGCGTTGCCGCCCTTTGGGCGGATGGGTGAGGGGAGGGAGAGGGAGAGGAGAGGGTAGGGAAGGTGGGCCATCCGGCGCTCTCACTGACCGAACGAAACGCAACAATGCAAGCACTGTTACTTCACGTCGGTGTTCTGTGGGTCGGGTGGTAGTACCCCGGGCGAGCCGACCCATTCATGCTGAAACCAGTAATAGCTGCAGCGTGGCTCTACCACCATCTAAAAATAACACACACATCTAATCTAATCTACACATACATCGTTTCTCGTTATTGTCATGCGACGTACGTACATGTAGGCCAAGGCTTAATAAGGCTCTCGTATTGGGATTAATGAATTTTAACAATATTAATACGTTAGTTTGATTAATTTCAGGAAATACAGTAGTAGTCCTATAATTAATAAGGTTAATCCTTCTTGTAGTAATAAGTTATGATGTAATTATACGTGTATTGTGGCTTCATCTATATTTAAAAGGGTGTCTCTATCTATTTGGAATGTCTTAATTCTTATGTACATATCAGCGTGTCCGGTGGATGTCGTGCTGTCTTTATAATAAAAAAAATCTAAAAGTCAACCACAGACATACCGGATCCAATTGTGAAAGTAAACCATTCCTGAATAGAAACTGAACACATACAAAAAATTTAATCAAAACTTGTTCAGTTGTTTAGGAGGAGTTCAGTCACATATGCCCAGACAGAACATTTTTACAAATAAATAGGTTTAAAGATTGTCGTGATTTTTATTATATTATCTATCTCATATACTGACATATTATAAAACAAAGTCCTCTGCCACGTCTCTCTGTCTGTACGCGATACACTCAAAAATTACTCAACAGATTTTTATGCAGTTTTCACTAGTAGATAGAGTGATTCATGAGGACGGTTTAAGTATATAATTTGTCAAGGTTTTGTGTAAATTGGTTGAAATATAACGACTACATAGTATAAAACAAAGAACATTACAGCTTTTCGATGTGGTCCGGTAACCTAATCCTCTATCGTTGCTCAAAGTTTTACAACTTCAAAGCATATTATCGCTAATTAAATATTTTTAGAATACTAACAGGACCGACAGACGTTGTCCCGCCCTGATTATAAAAAAATCCTTAACTAATTATATACCAAAACCTCCCTCATGATCTACTGGTCTACAGTAGATCACTTTATCTACTGGTGAAAACAGCAAGAAAATCCGTTCAGTAGTTTTTTGAGTTTATCGCGAATCAGACAGACAGACAGACGCGGTACTTTCTTTTATACTATGTAATGTTATAAGAGGAAATATGTAGGACGTACTCATTTCCTTGGAAATGAGACAAACAGATAAATACGGTTCTATCATCTTTATTGAGTATTCAAAACGGAATAAATAGTGGTACATAACGACACTGTTCTAGATTTACGATGCATTTTCCAGTTTGTATTCGTTTTATCTGTATCTCTTGTCGAGAGGGGACGCCGCCGTGTCGCGCAGTCTGGCGCCTTCAGTCTTCCTACCGTTCGAGATTCTAGCATAAAATCTAATGATACTCCGACACGGTTAATTTAGGTTAAACGCGGGTAGATATTGAATTTGTGTGGAGTATATAAACATAAATATACCTATCTATCCGCTTTCATAATTATATATGTATAGAGCTGTATACTTCTACGTGCAATTTGGAATTAGTGTCAAAATTACTTTATAAGTCATGAATGTGCAATATCCAGACACCAAACACCTGTGTCTACTATACCGACGTGTCTTACCACGCAATTAATAGGTTAATCCATCTGACCGTAAACGTTCCGGCGCGGGACATTGTGGATTATATTATAAAAATGGCTATAAAGGATGATAAGGAAGCCGTCATAAAGGCAATAATCTCAATTAAAAATCCGATGTATAATAGTTAAATAAAAGAATAACAATAGTTGCTCACAATTAAAACGATTTTTAACATAACTAATCAAACTAGTGTTCGCCTAGTGGTCGAAATTGGACCATAATTAATTGATTTTTGAAGTTTTAACTTTATTAGGGTACTTTTGTCAAAGGGTATTAGTAAATAATACCTCTATAATCAAAGGCTTTAAATTAAATGATATAAACATAAAATAAATGTGTTTAGATAAAAATTGAATTGATTTCAGTTATACCTTTGAAACAAAAAAACAGGCGATTAAAAAGGTGGTAAGGCTATCAAATTCTAAGTAAACATAACTTTACGAAAATAAGAAAAGTTATCCCAACTCATGACACAATTTTCAATTAATTTTACATGAGATCCGTTTCGGATAACGGGTATTAATTACCACCGGACGCTGTGGAAATAAAACTAAGATTAGGTACATTTAATTTGTGAATGATTTGCAAAAAAAAACCTTATTTCCTATATCATGATACAAAACTTCACGAATCACTTGATTAGGATTAAGCTGTTTTGTATTTACTATTTCGCAATGTTCACAAAATAGACAATATGAGGAATGTTGATAAGCCACCCAGTATCACTATTTGGAAAAGTAATGGATGAGCTACAGAGTCTGATGATGAATCCAAAACAGAGATGTTTTTAATACTACCATTAAGTTTTGAAAATGAATCCATTTTCGTTTAAAATTCATCGTCAACTGTATGTACTAAATATAATTGCAATATCAGTTTGTAATGCATTGTTGTAACGGCGGAGATCTAAGTCATGGTTTACCTACATTAACATACAAATTTCTTTATTTTGATTTTCAACTCTCTGACATTGATCCTTCATTGTAATAAATTATTACCATTTTTGCGCTCCAATTCGAGATAAATTTCATGAATTATGCTATTTAAAGTATTTCTAATGCATATGATGTTAAAAAACTAGCTTTATGCACTTCTCCTCTATATAAACTTTAACTATGTCAAATTTCACGTTAATCTGTTCGCGCAATTCGCTTAAACGGAGTACCAAGTTTCCGCTTCACGTATTAATATATGGGTAAACGAAAGCAGAAAAAAGGTGCGGACCAAGAATCTGCAGAAATAAAGAAGAAGAAAAATAATGAATGTTGTGTAGGAAACCGAGAAAGCGATTAAGTGGGGCGTTGTTTATCAACATAGGCGTATACAATTCGACCTTTCCGCCAATCCGCCCTAGGCACCTGAAACCACGCGCCGCGCCACTCGGTTTGGCCGCGCTATTATTACGTTTTAGCTTAGTGTAGTTTTTTATAAATATTTTGTATGATAATTGCTCCACTCATAAGAGCGGCAGTTTGAATTTAAATAGCCTGGCTCAATAAAAATACCATAAAAAGCAAAGCAGTAAATCTTAATAGTATATTCTGCAGATTAACGCGTTCTAGCAAATAGTCTCTTAAGCGTTGTAATAATATTAATAAAGTTGGTTAAAAATAATAACGTGATGACTATGAGGAAGGTTCTGAGGAAGTTTATCTGTAAAAAAAAACGTTGGTAACGTTGGAAGTTAAAGTTGGGCGTGGTAACGTGAAAAAATATCTTGTCACCATTATTAATTATGATGCAGGATTTGAATTCATGCAATTCGACGCAGTGTGGAAGCACGATTCTATTAGAATTTCTTTTCTTTTGGTGCTCGGAGCGAGACGACTAGGAACAAAAGCTTGACCTGCCACTTCTGCTTTACGTTCTAGGGCTAGTGTGATGCTTAAAATGATGATGACTCTGTGTCTTGTGTTCTATTGATGTAATATCGAATCCGTATTATGAGCCTGTGCTTTTGGTGTAGGAAAATATTATGATAAGACTATATCATGAGGGCTGTCTCTAATACCGCTTGGGTAGTTGCCACCCGCTGGTGGAAAATCTGTCGCCAAACACCTATTCGTGTGTTTTGGTTCTCTTGGAACGCAGTCAACATGTTTGTACCATATGGTACTGAAAAGACGCGGCAGTCTAGTGGAATATCAATCCGATGTCCGCGGGTTCGAACCCCGAGCATGTACCAATGAATTTTTCTAAATTCGCGTACATCTAATTTAAATTGGTAACAACTCTATCGGCTGATAGTGAAGGAAAACATCATGGGGAAACCTAAACTTCAGAAATGTTCTTGTAGTACTATTGTATGTGGAAAAACGTCGAACTATGGATTTCTCAGGATGTTGAATCACATATAAGTCGTGAGCTGGCGAAGTGATTATGCCCATACGTTCCTTTGGGAAAAGGCTTATGACCCTGCAGTGGGTCTCTTACAAGCTGATTATGATGACCATACGGTACATGGTCACTTAATATCGGGTGACATTGAGGTCAATAGCTGATACCAATTAAATAATAAATAAAGAGCAGAAAGGTCAAATGAGAAAACATAACAATTAAGAATGTACTCCCTTCAAAGAACATCGTACTCGCTACTAAACTGTGTAGAATTTATAATATCTCCCAAGTGGCGTTACATTTTTAATTAATTGAATTCAAACCGCCCATAAACCGCTTGATTGTTGTTCAATGACCCTTTAGTTTATTTTAAATTCTGACGCATCATATTGTAAAGTTTAATAGAGCGCATGATGACTATATTATTAGTAACAAAACGTGAACTTTAAACGAGTTTAAATATTTAAAATAGTCAAGGTGATAATAATAAAGAAATCAATTGTTTATCTGTTTGTTTCTTTGTCTTCTATGAAATTATTTGGCTTTAATATACATTTAAGTTGTGACATTTGGTTTTATATTTTACGTACGATATCTCCTGGTTTCGTACGGGTGCTAAATACTAATTATTGAGATATCATCATTGTCCAAGTGATATGGGCTTGTAATATTAGAACATTTTGGCTTTTTTAACAATTACTGTTCACATAAGTTAAAGAAGGTTCTTAAGTTATGATACCGAATAATTCTTTTGTTATACATAATTTTGTGATGTTTTCTACGATTTCAATGGAAGGTTTTATTGAAAAAGGCAATCTTATACTAACTTATCTTAACTATCATATTCAATTGTATCAATGGATATATTATATTGGTCAAAGTAACTTTGCTTATAATTTAGAAGATACTAGCTGATTCCCGCGACTCCGACTGCGTCGTTTATTATCTCAATCGTTATATTATATCTCAAAGGGATTAATTAAGCTGCGTTTTCGACGAAAGCTCCCAAGCGACTTGATTTTTTGCGACACTTTCCACAATTATCGTTATATTTCAACCAATTTACAAAAAAAAAAACAAATTATATACGTAAACCTTTCTCGTGAATCACTCTAACTATCAATAATTAAATCAGTTTCTTATTTTTTTAGTTTTAGTTTATTAAATGACTACGCTATTGACTTAGCAAGGTCTTAACAGCTTCATCGGACTACTAAGGCGAGCGCTCAAGGCACTCAGCCGACTTAATGTGACAACTAGCTGAAGGGTGCACGGCACACCTCGGCTTGGGCTGTTGCCTGATACATGCATATAAAATCAGTATAAAAATCCGTTCAGTAGTTTTGGAGTTTATCGTGAACAAACAGACAGACGCGGCGGAGGACTTTGTTTTACAATATGTAGTGATAACGATAGTTACTATGGGTAATCCTTAGATTACTTATTTTGCCGTCCATAAGATTTTTAATTTTTTATGATCTTCATAATTTACATATACAAAATTTGAGGATTTTAAAAATAACGTAAAGTATTAGGAACGGCTAAAATAGGATTTACCTCATTTTGAAATGTAATACTAGTAAATTATCTTTTTTTGAATAAATCGAACGCGTTTACACTCAAAAGATAATTTATAATATTCATCATTATTATTTATTAATTATATGTGATTATCAAAGTAGAATTGTCTATAAAAATGCAATGTAAGGTCAAGATACACAAGACAACGACTACACGCACCAGTTAATTAACCTAAAGTAGCGGTTAGGTTAGTAGTTTATAGGGGTGGATGTATGTAATTACAAATAATTCGATAGACTGCTTGCCGTATAAGGTTTGAGATGTACCTGTAATTTCTTTACCTTGAGGGGTTTTAATCAATTTACCTAAGGGCGAGATTTTTTTAACTCACGACCACCCACGCGCTTCCATGAGAGTTTATGGGTTGGGAAACTAGGGACTTGTTGTAGTCGGGTTAAGTTAACAGGGTTATTTCATTAAAAATTCCCACTTTTTAACGTGTTTTTTTTCATATAATCTTACCTTTATATCTTGTAACTTATACCTATGTTGATTATATTACAAGTATTATCTAACGAAAAACAGCCTTGTCTTACCAAATGAGATGGATATTTATGTAGTTTAATTAGAAAGTATAATTCATCTAACTACTTATCTTTAAAACATTACTTACTATTTTTGTCACTAAAAAGCAAAAATTATTAAGTTACGTATTTCTATTTTTTATCATTGTTACCGCTTGCTCCAATAGGTGTTACAACAAGGCCTATAAGCCAACATCCGACTTCTTTTTTGTAAAAATGTTAATTGTAAAAAAAATACCGACTATTTCGTTAATCTTTCTACTTCATTTAATAGCAGAAGAGTTGAAATATTAATTAATTTGTAATCACTGATTATTTAACTGATATTTTTCAAGATATATTCGTTCTTCTGAAAGTTATTACAACAAACCCCTCGCTCCCCTAATTTAAGAATTTATGTCATAGTAATAGCCTATAACTCCGTCTGTGTTTGTGTCTTCATGAATGATTATATTATACATACACACAACTCTAAAGTGTTTATAGAGCGCACGCTGAGATAACTTTCAGATGACATGATTATTTTTTAATCTACTTGACGTTATATCTTGATCAATGTAAATAATATCTTTATAAATTATAGTTTATGTGTTATTTTGATGTACATTAAATACTGTAAAAAAAAAATCAAAATCCTAATTGTTTTGCGTCAATAATTAACACACGTCCTCACAGACTTTCTCGTATGATTTTTTTTATTGGTAACATTGTCATTGCTATTAAGTAATAAAATAAATAAATAATTAATATTAAAAATTCGACTTGAAACACGATCATCTGATCCCAAATGAAGCGTAACTGAGGTTAAGTTAGTTAAAAAGAAGAATATATTCAGATACACATTTTAAATCCCAATCTTTTTTAGGGTTCCGATCCCGAAAAGGAATATTATTTCTAAGCATGCGGCGCTCGGTATAATATATAGAAATTTGTATTTGTTACTTTTCTTAAGGCAGTAGTGGGATGATGATGATGAGCTGACTTCGGATAGATTCTAAGGACGGTAGACATCAGTAGTTGGCTGGTTTCGCAACACGAAGGATGCAAATACATTGTATAGACTCTATTTAGGTCAAAGAAGGACAAATAAAATATAAAAACACTAGCGGACCCGGAGGACGCTGTCCTGCTTTGATAATTTAAAAAATCCTAAAATTCAACCACAGCGCCACCTTCTGGGTGAATTTGATTCGATATTGGTATATAATAAATTGGAACTACATCAAAATGACATCAAAAACACACGGTCAGAAGAATTATACATGTAAAAAAAGATACTTTACAATATCCAAATAGCAACGAAGTCATTTTAAATTTGATTAATGCACTGTTTGTATGGAAATTATTTAGTCTAACACGTGTCATTGAAATCTCTGTTTGAACGTAATAAAAGATAAGTTTAACTCTGTTACTCCATTTCTCGGCCATTAACATAAACAAACAAGTAGCATAAAAATCTATTCTAATTACTACAATGGGCCTCTTTAGAAGTCTCCGCTTCGCGCATGCGCCGTTTAACTACTTTACGACTGAAATAAAATGTTTAATAACACGTACGACCACCGCGACTTGTGTAAGTACTTTCAATTGTTTGTTTTAGGGGTGTCAGTAATTTTACATCTTTTTTGTAAACATAATCGTGTTTATAATATACTAGTTACACGATAGACTTATTTAGTAATTCCCTATTAAATTTCAAATCCTAAATTAGTTTTTTATTTAATTAATCTCTGCAGGATTTTTTCCCCTTAATTTTTAAGTTATTATACATTATCAAATTGTATTATTTTATTTTCTTCTGTTTTTTTTTTCATAATTCTTTCTTCTACTTTTATTGTTTTCCGCTTCGCATCTTATGTTGGTTAATGCTGTAGTCAACTATAATTAGTGACATAAATAATTTTAAGTTTTTTACATGTTTGTTTTTACCTTTTTCCTTTATGTTACTGTTGTTGATTTATATGATAAATTAATAAATAGTTAGCTAGGGGCTGCACGCGTTTGGTTTTATTTATTATTAGCTATAGCCCGCCCGTGGAACCTAAAGTTAAAAAAACAGTGAGTAAGAAAATCACTGAATGTGTGTTAAGTCTATTTATTTATCTACTTTTCTCTCGTACTTAAGTGGCGTCGTCATTAAAATTACAATCACTTTTGATAGAGTGAACCGATTTTAATGAAACAACGACTGTTACTCGAAATGTTACTCGAGAATATCCTTTTAAGGTTTTATCATGAACGTAGTACTTCAGCAGTGATGTGTATTCAAACAAACAGCAGACATTTCTAAAAATGATTGAAATGTATTTTATTAAATAATTAATATAAGACGCCTGCAACAATTTTTTTCACAAAAATCTTAAAAGTACAACTAAGACACGTTAGATTAACATTGTTATTATATATATAGATAGATTGAAGTCAAACTTAGTATGGAAGGGTTTTGGAATTGTAATCCGTTACCTTTTTGTATAACGAAGAGTGGTGGCGGTAAACACCGTGTTGGGTAGAGTGTTGAAAACACAAGTTCTCTTCCTATCATCGCAGTTAATGGATTAAAGCCGCGTGGACAATTTAGTTTCACAATAGACATATATATAATCTTATAGAAGATTAATTAGTTAACACTTTGGTTAAAATTAACTAGCATATATAGACTTATTTATAAAGAAAATATGATTACGTGTTTAAGTCAGTGTGTCACATTCTAGACTCGAGTGACGCGACGCGGAGATTAGTGAGGCACTTTGTCACACATATTTCGTTTTGAAGGACGTATGTAAGCCATGTGTAGTAACTATTGATTGACTGACCTTTCGCGGTTAGTCGCAAAAAGCGATAAGCTCTCGTGATCACTCAACGTACTATATATTTGTTTGTAATTTCAAAATATATAAAAGAAGGCCACTCGAATGTAAATATGAAACTGGATTACTATTTAAAACCTTAGAAACTGAACACAATATCCATTTGAGATAAACGAAACACAATCTTATTCTTAGACATATCGATTTGATCAAGGGATATAGGTAAATCGGGCCCCTAAGTAGGCTAATAATATTGTCCTTAGTACATTTTTCTAGTAGACTTCTATAATATCGAATGTTAGGCGAAAGGCGTTTATTCAAGATAAATATTTCAATAAAATATTTCAATATTGTCTATCAGAAAAGCCGTCATAGATATCACATATGGAATTTAAAAAAAGTAACGTTGACTCGAAGAGTACGGTGTTGCTTTATTTAACTACATTTTCGCATAGTTTCTAAATTATTTTTAATTGTCTTGTAACCAGAATACCATACATAATTTGCATGATAAGTGTATTTACGATACAGATAAATTACATTATTCGGGGAATATTTTCTTACAAGATCACATTTCTTTTTCTCTCGAACTGATTACGTTATTGACCTAGCAAGGACTTAACAGCTTTATCGGACTAATACAAGATCACAAAGCTTTTAGTTACTGTTGACATAATGATTACCTATACCAAATAACCCGTTCAATGATTGGTTGTAATATCTAGGCGTTACAATAAGGGTTAACATGTTTGGTAAACTGGTTGTGCTAAGCAATATCTTTAATAACAAAAAAAATATGTTTTTTATATCTTAATTATTTCTGTTTCAGGTAAGTCGTGCTTTGGATAACGGTGTTGTATTAATAATTGTATGTATAAATCTATTACATAATATCTGGTATCTATGTATAAATAGAGGAAAATAAAACAGTTCGGTACCTGTTCTCTATTTGCCAATCGATTTATTTTACTTATTTTTAGTTTGGTACCTATTGGCCAGCTGTTGTTATTAATAAAATATTCTTAGATATGGTTAGCATTTTTCCGTAACGTTGGTGATTCGAAGCGTTTGTGGGAAGTCTCTATTCGTCCCATTTTACGCTCTTTATGTCTACAAGCTAAACTATTTTACATAACTCAATACAGTTTAAATATTTAGAAAAAAAAAATCAAAAAGAAATACAGATAATAATACCTCTATAAACACGTGAATAAAAAACTTTGTATCTCTTATAGGAGCTGAAACCTGGCATATTACCATAATATTTCAATGACTGCACGTCCACTGATACATATAATCTATCTAATCTACTACGTTATTTGTTACATAAATTGAAGATATATTAGTGAACAGATAAGGAATATATTTGGAGGAAAAGAAGTGATAATAAGAAACACTTATCGTTAACTAATTAATATGAAATAAAGTATAAAAAATATGATATAGTAACATAATTGTATAGTAAAATAAAATGGTTGTAGAGCCACGTTAAAGCTATTACTGGTTGCAGCATGAATGGGACGGCTCGCCCGGGGTACTACCACCCGACCCACAGGAAACCGACGTGAAGTAACAGTGCTTGCATTGTTGTGTTTCGTTCGGTCAGTGAGAGCACCGGAGGCCCACCTTCCTTCCCCTTTCCCCCTTCCCTTGCTCCCCCTTCCAACATAGGCTGGTAACGCACTTGCGACTCCCCGGATATTGCAGATGTCTACGGACGGTGGTGATCATCAGTGGCAGGGAGGTGATTATCCGGCGCTCTCACTGACCGAATGAAACGCAACAGTGCCAGCACTGTTACTTCACATAGGTTTTCTGTGAGTGGTACTAGCCCTGACGAGCCGACCCATTTTCGCTGAAACCAATAATAGCTACAGCGTGACTCTACCACCTTCAAAACACACCTTCACACAAAAAGGTTGCCGATCAGAAGTAAATGTAAGTCCCCAAAAACTTAGATAAGCTGGATTTAGTAAAAGACCAACATCATTTAAATTCTAGAAACAATAACAAATTGGTCATCATTCATTGTTTCAGGCTCACTAAGACCAATAACAGTTTTTTAGGTAATAGTGTTAGGTTTTATAACAAAGTCCCAAACCACATTACCGATTTGCCGGATAATGAGTTCAAGTACCATTTCAAGCGTATTTTAATATCCGAAGACTATTATAAGGTGGATTAATATGTGAACAATAGTTGGTAATGACGCTCCTCTCTGTGCATCCACCAAAAACGAATGTAAATATCTATGTTTGAAAAAAAATATGTATAACGAAAAAATAGACCAGATCGAGTTTCTTGTCGGTTCTTCCCTATGAGTGTGTTTTTTATCGAACTGGTGGTAGCTCTGGTTTTCATAAGTGCCTTCTCAGGGCCTACATTGAATAATGAATTTTCGATTTTGATAGCACTTCCATAAGAATTTTCACTTCATAATGATATAACAGCATCTTTCATGGCCATACACTAAGAGTGCAACAGTGTTCGTATGCACCGCGCCGTTTGTATCCAATCCCGACCTCGCTTTACAATGTCATGGCAATTTTACATCTTCCCTGATTTATATAGGATACTTTGTATAACAGTACCCGCTCTCGTTCGTAGCTTTTAGATACGGTATTGCGTTATATGAAAGAATTGTTATTGATGTTACCAAGAAATACATGTTTATAGTAACAATTACTTGTATACGTGTACTTACGTAAGAGGTATTTAGAATCCTGATAGTATTATTTGGTAGAGTAGTTGTAAACTAGCATGTTCTATTATATACAATAGGTATAATGAAATATTTGAACAGTATATTCACTGCTTATTTTCTCTAGAATGTACATAAATTAATGTCTATGTACCTTTTTAACTTCATTCAATTGTCTTGTGTGATTTAACCCCATTATTTTCATGGTTTCGTCTACGATTAATGTATGTACATATATTGCTTTAAAAGTTGAAAACTGTGGAGAAACATCCTTTTTTGATAGACCTAGTCTAATGTAATGTAATTAGTGATGAATGTCCTGTGTAATTGTACTTCACTAAAAATTCACAGTTTGGCTTTGCTCAGTACAGTGTTCCGATCCTGGAGGATTTCCTCTCATATTTAAAGAATAAATAAGTGGAATGAGATATTATAAGAGTTTAGGGTTATTTTTCAGGACACTTTTCTTTATTATATATATATATATATATATATAGTCAATATTTTGGAATTATTTTAATGATTATTATAAAGAATCATATTTAAAAATTGTACATGTAGAAATTATAAAAATAATAAGCGTATTTTTCAAAATAACTAATCGTAAGTGATTTTACGTACGCCCAGATATAGGCATCTCTAGGTCCCTATGTAGATCAACTCTCCGGATGTACCACGGGGCACCGGTCACTTTACGTAAAACGCGGTTTTGAAGAACCTGCAACTTATGAAAATTATCTTTCGACACTTGCACAAAAACGGGACTGCTATATGTCATCACGGGACGGATACACGTCTTATACAAAGTGAGCTTGTGTCTGAGGGACATCTTACTCCTATGAAAAAGCAACGGATGGAGGCGACCCAAGACCATAGCGGCTTTGTTTCGCACTCTATCTATATGTGACTCGAAATTTAAATGTTTATCTAATGTAACCCCGAGATATTTGACTTCGTCGGCCCAAGGTATATCGGTTCCGAATGTTTCTCGATCATTTACGGTAGTCAGAGTCTAATGAACTTAGACATAAAAGCCATTTACGCTGTGAAGAAATACCAGAAGCATTCATTTTCGCTCAATGTCAGAGGGCAGTATGTAGAATTTTTGTAGAAAAAAATACCAATAAATTCTGTACATGTTACGCTAATATTTTAAATAATCGCCTTCTATTCTGAACGACTCTCAGTATTTACGTATCACGAACTAAATGTGTAGTTGATCTTTTATACAATAGTTGAGGTAAGAAGATAAGATACGAAAGTTATCGACAGTCGATTGGAGACCAAACGAGTTGTGTCCGAAATGGCACAAGAATTTTTCATCCCGTGGGAAATAACGTCGATTCCTTTTGTCGAAAGCTGTATCGAAGATTGTATCGGTTGCCGGAACGCGCTGTTGCCTAAATTATGAGCGAGAAGCGAGTTCTTTATTGAAAATATTCTTTACATGATTTTGTAATAAAAATATTTCAAGAATTGACTCTGGGTATTATCAAATTAAATTAAACTATTCAAAATAGGTTAATTATATCGAATGATGGCACTTACCAGCTTTTTTATTTCCGTTTTAGCCTGCGATTTTCACCTTTTCCAACTAACTCTGTTCTCTCCGGTACATCTGTAAGAACACACACACACACTGTTTGCAAACATAACTGAAAGAAAAAGTTATTAAGAATCTGGTGGTTTTGAAATATCCCGAACTTATTTCGATCAAGACGGGAGGGGTGATTGGGAGTCTTATATAACAGATTTTATTCCAAGGTTTTTTTTATTTAATACATGCGAGAATATAGGCATGTATAGTTTCACCTTGTATTAACTATACTCTAGAAACGCATATATTTATACATTTCTTATTACAGTTGGACGTTTTTAAAGTCATAAGGTTTAAAACATAGTTTTGCATCTTATAACGAGCCTTCAGTTTTCTGAAAGAAAGTTAGGTCATGCGGCTATTATTCGGTAGAGATCTATCTTGTACCATTCACCTTGGCTAGCTACATATTACTTTTAACTAGAAATTCCTAGATGGAACTGCTGGCCCCATGTTTTATTTTTCGACAGGTGAAATTCAGCTCCTTTTTGAAGTATACCATGTTCCGTTACAGTTTTGTGATTAAAACTAACCTGTGCTTTGTAGAATGAAACAATACTATTTATATATTTTTAATTTTATTTAATTTGCCACTTCGCGTATTTTTATAAATATGACATAATACATATATTATTTTCGTGTAATGGTAACAGTTTATGTAGCGTACACCGATATAGTTCTCTGAAGGTAGGATTTATTGAAACTTTCTTGATTCTTTTCGTTATATTATGACCGATATAAATAATATTTTCATACATTATGGCAAATGTTTTATTTTGATGTATAAATTCAGTAGTTTTTGCGAGAAAGATTAACAAGCACACATCCATCCTCAAATACTTTCTCGTCTATAATATAAATTGGATTGTCGAAAACGCTTGAGGTTTCTCACTCGTACCAGATGTTCGTTATTGTGTCGCGTTGTTATTATGAAGGGAGAAACGGCGAGGCGAAATTATGCAATTTGCGGTCAATACCGACAACTTCTCTTATTCTCTCACACGTCGTTGTTTCGCTTTGTGTATTATATTTACTGTACTATTAAGCACCACTATTCACTTATTAAATGTTCACTATTTTATAGGACTGATTTTGTATCCTTTTTGCTTTTATGCGTCTGTTTACAGATAGTTTTAATATTATTTACATGGTGTTATAGTTAAAATTTAATTTAAGATATAATGAAATATTTGGACATAACACTGTTATATTGTTTCATATTTTTGTTATACTGTATCATTGTTTGTTATTTGATACAGTTCTAATGTAGCACTTGGGTAATTGATGATAAATGATAATTGGTTGATGTTATTGTCGAAAGTGGAATACGAAGCTAGAAATATATATGTTATGAAACTATAGATTTTTTTGGCTCAATCACGTCATATCTACTGAACGTCTCAGGATACCACTACGGGTATTAGATGCGCAAGTTTTCCTAGATGATTCTAAACTATTTATTTTTTGGATACGATTACCATTTGCCCTTATTTTAATACCCAACGAGTTAGGTTAAGAGTTAAGCTTAACGAGTGCAACCTCGATATAACAAATCCGACGGTAACTCGTAAATATTCGTTATATCAAGTAATTCGTTAAACTGAGGTTTGTTATATTGAAGTAAGTTTGGTCTAAAATTTGTTATAAAGAGGTAAAGAAATACATAGTTTTATTCACCTCAACGTTACATACTTATCTTGTTATAACGAACAACTTCTGCTTATAAATGATAACACATGTTTATCAAATTACTCTATGTATTTTCTATTTAAAAACAATTAGGTAGGTAACGTATTTTTTCCCTTAGATTAATAATCAAAATAAAATGTTATCTAGAAATTTTGAGTTGACAAAATTCGTTAATTAGAGGTATTTACACTTTTTTTTTATAGTCGAAAATTAGTTATAGAGAGGTTGTTCTTAAAAGAAATTCGTAATGTAAAGGTATTATTTACTCTGACTCTTATGGACAATTCAAGGGGATTACGAAAAATTTGTTAAATCGAGGAAGTCGTTAAAATGAGGTTCGTTATATTAAGGTTGCACTGTATTTCTTGCAGAGTTCATGTGCTTTATTGCATTTTAATTGGTTTTTTATTAGTCCACAGTTGAATATTTACTAATTGAATTATTTTGTGTTAGATGTGGATTAGTTAAACTGAATGAGAATAATATCTCACGATTTACAAATAGTTAATTAATTATCTGACGATGTAATCCCTTAAAATATATTCTGTTAACAATACAGGGACTTAAATGAATCTTCAAAGTGGTACAAATTGTGCGTTACAAATTTCTCCGGTTTCATAATAACTGGGACCGTTTTTTTTTTAAATTTAATTTCACAATAGAGTTCTTGTGAGTCTGTGGAGCCGCGCCGCTGCGTCGCACCTTTACACAATATTTCACCTTTGTCTGAGAATCGAAGTGTTATTTGTGTTTTTTTTTCCTTTTAATAGCTCGTCTCGACTCGCTACAGACAAGTTCGGACTTGATTTCATAACGGGTATAATTAGGGGTGACAATTTAGTAAACGGAATTTTAATATAATACTGCCAATTTGGGAATTAGTTTAGGTCTTATATTTATATGGTTTTGATATAATTTACCGTTTTTTTTACCGTTTACCAATCATGTATTCAAACTATTCAGAGATCCACACAAACACACACAACGTTTTTATTAAAATGGATCCACCTGTTTAGAATTTGCTTAGTGACAAACACACGTATAGAGGAATTATATTTATTTAAGGTCTGATGACGACAAGAACACAAGTTAATAGGTACTAAGGTTTGACTACATTCACATAAGTATGGCAATATGGTAAGCCTAGGTAGAATGGCGACTGTTTTTCAGGTGCATTTAGCTATAACAATTCAGCGATAAATGCTTGTACTGGTTTGATTAGAAGGTCAATGCTAAACAGGTTAAGGCTTTAAAACGACCCAACACTTATCTATGATTGCGTCTAATTTGAAACTTAAACTCAACTACGCGATAAATTATTGCCTTCACTGTTTTTTTTTTACCTTTCTCAAGAGATTTGGTAACCCTAGTCATTACAGATCCTTTTACATCAGCGGCAAAGTATTTCGAGTCATTGTTCACGTTTTTTTTCATCTATTTCTCATTTTTTTTGTTGTAACGCGACGGTTCAGTTAATTTCTTTTCAAAGAACCCTAGCTTGATAACATTGTTAGTTAAGTATTATATTTCAATGTTTATAAATATTCCGAGGTATGATGGCCTTGATATTTGAAAGCTGACTGTCGATGGTGTCTGTCGATGATTATTCTTCTCTCGGTGGTCGTTTATTTTACTATTGCACTGTATATATTTTATATCCGGTTCCTATATAGCGTATACTGCAGAGTAGGTCTATAAAAAAAAGAAATTTATAGGCATATAATAGTTACATATATGCACGAGTAACTATATAAGCTATGATATAATTATATAAAATTAGACCTTTTTTATCACGCTTTTATTAGCTTCACCTGTATGTATGTATGTATGTTTGTAACCGACCCCCTTTGAGCTCGATTTTGTCCTACTTTGAACGATCAGATTTAATTCAAACTTTGCACACCTGTCAAAGATCGATGACAATACAATAATCCGAAAAAAAAAACAAGTTAAAAAAATGTAACAAAAAAATTATATCACTTTTTTGTCACTTTTTACAAAAATATACATTTATTTCTAATTTACACTATGCTTAATCCAAATTTATTAAATTTTATTTTCTGTTTTTTAGTTGGATTTTTTATGAAAGCGTGTTTTTTTTTTAAACTATTATTTATTTTCGATCTGACTACGCTATTGACCTAGCAAGGTCTTAACAGCTTCACCGGACAACTACAGTTAGACCATAATTCTACTCTATTATGGAGTCTTTTTCGTTTCATTAAAATAGTATATATTATGCAAGTATTTATTATTACATAAGTAAGTTCTTTAATGATAATTTCAATTCAGAGCTACTGTTTGATCACACGCTTAATAAGTGTTTGATATTTGTTTTTCAAATTTTTTATGTCATAGAAGGCAAACGAACAGGCGGGTCACCTGATGGTAAGTGATCACCGCCGTCCATAGCCACTAGCAACACCAGGGGAGTCACGAGTGTGTTGACAGCCTGTGTTTGGGGGAAGGGGGAGGGGAGAGAGGGAGGCTAGGTGGTCTTCTGGCGCTCTCACTAACCGAACGAAACGTAATAATGCAAGCACTATTACTTCACGTGGGTGTTTCTGTGGGTCGGGTGGTACTACCCCGGGCGAACTGAGGCATTCATGCTGAAACCAGTAATAGCTTCAGCGTGGCTTTACCACTTACAAGTTCAGTATGAGTGTAAACAATCAATGTTATATTTAATTTAATATATTTGTAACACATACTGTACACACATTTTATTCTTCTGCATTCTTACATGGTGAAGGAAAACATCTTGAGGAAACGGGACCCTTAGAGATGTTCTTCTAGTACCACCGTTATGTTGGAACAATATAGATTTGTGGATTTCTCAGAGTATGAAATCGCCAATACGTCGTGGGCTGGCATGGTTATTACGCCCATACCGGACAATGTACATACATAATTCGGGAAGAGACTTATGACCCTGCAGTGGGTCTCTTACCGACTGATGATGATGGTGGTGATTCTTCCATAAGGACCCTCACGATGCTAAATCTCACAGCCCTCCGTGCGCGCAATGTACTTTAAGGGGGTTCAAAGATTTATCTTTACTTTAAAATATATACATTAAGCATTGATATATAAAAACCCAAAATGCACAGTCTCAAATAAAAATAACGCTCAAAACCGTCCCCAAAATCACACCGATATACCTAAGTAGTTATAGTTATACCATTATACTAGGGGCTCCATTCATTCGCGGTTGACATACCATTCCTCCGGACGAAGTGCTTTGCATCGTTATTTATTATGAGAACCGCGAAGGAGTGGAATACGCTGCCTGCGTCTGTTTTTCCTGAAGTGTATTATGAAGTGATCTTCAAAAGAAGAGTGAATGTGCATTTACTGGGTGAACGCGTTACATCCTAGGCCTCACTTTCCATCAGGAGGTGTGACGGTGGTCAAGCGTCACGCAGTCTATTAAATTTTTTTTTTAAATTATATATTTTTGTTTTTGCAAATTCAACCTTATGTGAATTTTATAAAGTTATTTTTAGAATGCAGTGTACAAAAGTCCTGCATCTCGGGTTGTTATATATCAATAACATTAAGTCTTATATTAATTGAGAAGTATCCTCGTGATGCTATAGGTAAGTATGGTAATGACCGGTTTTATATTATATTATTATACCATGGATTTTAAACAGGAAGCCAAAGCAATTACGTTTCGGAAGTGCTTACGTAAGTACGTCACGTCAACTTATCTTTATGGGTCCGTCGACCTATAGGCCGTTCGTCTGATTTTTTTTTCTATTATTATACGATATTACAGTTATATTTATAGGTAAGGGACAAGTAAACGTTAATCGTGTTCTTTTGTTATTTTTATAGGGATATTTTGGTTGGTATCCATTAAATAATGTAAGATCAGTTAAATAATGTTAGTTGAAATCCATGTAGTTACTTAATTCATTTATTTCAAATCAAATCAAAAATACTTTATTCAGTTTAGGCCCTAATAAGGCGCTTATGAACGTCAAAATTACCACCGGTTCGGAAAACAACCCAGTTACCGAGAAGAACCGACAAGAAACTCGATCGGGTGTATCTTTTTAACATATATATATATAAATATATTTCAAATACATTATACGTTACAATACCGTTTTTAGTGGATGCACAGAGAGGAGTCAATTCCAGACGTCACCATCGTTCACGTATTGATCCACTCTATAGTAGCCTTTAGACACTAAAACCCGCTTGACATGGCGCTTAAATTTACAGTCCGGCAAATCGGTAATATGTTTTGGGACTTTATTGTACTTTGTTTGTATATGTATAGATGTGTAATAATGCAGAACGAAATTGGAGACGATTATACAATAAAATCTCGGTTATCTAATTTATGGTTACTATTACATACTGTGACATACTTTTACATACATTAATATTATTACATATTATATACTACTAGCGGACCCGGGAAACGTTGTCCCGTCCTGATTTTAAAAAATCCTTGAGAAATTATATACCAAAATATTCCTCATGAATCACTTTATCCGCTAGTGAAAACCACATGTAAATCCGTTGAATAGTTTTTAATTTCATCGCGAACAGACAAACAGACAGATGTGGTAGGGGACTTTATTTTATACTATGTAATGATAATTACCAGTTGCCGCTGTTATGTAATCTTGAATTTTTTATCAATTTCCTTTTATCAACAACATTTTGACGGCCAGGCTTCAGAATTGTGTTTGTGTATGATTTTATTAAAGTAAATATTCATCTATTACTGAAATATTTTTTTTAAATTAATTGTAAGGGAACGTATTATATTTTCATCAAAATACAAAAAAAAAACTAAAAGCTAACCTATACGGTAGCGTTCTAGACATAAATATATAGATATATAAATGCATCTATAGACCTATGGTATTAATTCAATTATATGTCGTTAGAGACGCTGGTTTATAATAGTGGTATCTCTATAAACTTGAATGTTTGCGGTATTATTGTGCACAAGGGAAATGGATGGGAAATAATACCACGGACCATGGTTTCTGAGATGCCACAAAATCTCCCTAGAACATTCTGACAAGAGGCCCACTATCTAGTTAGAACATTGAAATGATCGCAAGAGATTTGTAATATCTTTACCTACTCGAAAACGGCAGTAATAATCTATTAGAAGATTGGTTGTCAAAAATAAATGATTTTGATGGTGGTAGAGCCAGGCTGAAACTATTACTGGTTTCAACATGAATTGGCCGGCTCGCCCGGGGTAGTACCTCCCTCTCATAGAAAACCGACGTGAAGTAACAGTGCTTGCATTGTTGCGTTTCGTTCGGTCAGTGAGAGCGCCGGCGGCCCACCTCCCCTCCCCTCTCCTCTCTCCTCTCCCTCTCCCTCCCCTAACCCTTACCCCAAAGGGTGGCAACGCACTTGCGACTCCTCGGGTGTTGTTAGTGTCCATGGACGGTGGTGATCACTTAACAGCAGATGACCCATCTGTTCGTTTGCCACCTATGACATAAAAAAAATAATAATATAGTTACAACACTTTGATATATACTTGTGGAACTTAAAGACATATGTAGTCAATATCTAAGTAGAGAATAGCCATTTTCCAACGTACTAAGTCGATATTTTACACACGAGGATGTAGTTATTCAAGGGATCAGAGGTGTTGGGAGTTCGGGACTGATTTATTCAAGGGACCGTTCGTTTTAGATTGTAGTGTGACGGCCTCGAAATGGGGAATATACGTTATCCTAAGCCGAATATAACGTTCAACTTACGAATTACGATTAGAATATATTTATACCAGGTGAATGTGTAAAGGGTCACATCCTTCAATCATGGTAGTTCATGGTCACATTTAACATATAATGTAATACATAATATCAAAACATATACTAATAAATAACAAAAAGAACCTTAGTTCAAGTTAGTCCTAAAACTTTTAAAAGTATGGGAACAATACTTTTAAACGCAAAAAAATAATATCTAGGTCCATTGAACTACATTAAAGAGGCGCTTTCAAGGTTAATCATTACGTAACTGCTTATCGTGGGAACGCCACACGGTCGAACAATGGGAAGCGGGACGCGGGTCGAAGTGCGGGACGCGTGCGGGACTGCGTGACAGGCTGTGATTAATTGCTTTCCTTATTGTTACACCAGTTCGTTTTTGCGTAAATCTGCTAATTTTAAGTGTATATCAGTTTTGCGTTTTTCGAGATAATTAAGTCAAATACTGAGCACTTATTTTTTTAATTGATTTAGAGCGAGAATCGTCTAATGGTTATTCTGTAAAAATATTGCTGGCGACTAACCAGTTGCACTGTATATACATACAAATAGTTGTCGGTATATACCTTTATCACATAGATAAATTACGTCGCCGTTGAACTGATTGACTATGAAAGTTTACTAAATGTCTTTATTTTTCGTATAAAATATTTTTACTGTAATTCGACACTAGATGGCGCTGAAGTGTATTCAATTTCATACCGTTCAACAGATCGCCATAAATATTTTTATGTGTATTTTTATTTTTATTTTAGCACAGCAAAGTGACTGCATTGTGCCTGATGGTGAGCACAGTACGATTCAAAAACAACGGCGACCAACGAGAGATGCGTTATCCCTCGCCGGTCGCCGCTGTCATGCCGGCCTGCGTAAATGTCTCTTCACGTTACGCTTGAAGGACCCCATGTGATTTTTGATGGTGGTAGAGCCACGCTGAAACTTATTGGTTTCAGCATGAATGGGTCGGCTCGCCCGGGGTAGTACCACCCTCTCATAGAAAACCGACGTGAAGTAACAATGCTTGCATTGTTGCGTTTCGTTCTGTCAGTGAGAGCGCCGGATACCCACCTCCCCTCCCCTCTCCTCTCTCCTCTCCCTTTCCCTCCCCTAACCCTTCCCTCCAAAAGATGGCAACGCACTTGCGACTCCTTTGGTGTTGTTAGTGTCCATGGACGGTGGTGATCACTTAACAGCAGGTGACTCACCTGTTCGTTTTCCACCTATGACATAAAAAAAAAAATGTTATAGAAAGGAGGGAACACATTGGCCGGAAGATTGTTCCATAGCTTCACGGTACGGCAAAGATAAGAATTTGCGAATTTTTTAATTCGTGCCCAGATAGGATTTACTGTAAAACTATGGCTCCGAAACTCAGCGCGCGTGATTCGATTATGAAAAGGAGAGGAAGGGATTACATTAAATAGTTCTTCAGAACACTCACAATGATACAGACGGTAGAACACGCTCAGTGAGGCAATGTCAAACATAAAAATTTTAACATAGAGAATATTTATATAAAATCCATTGTATTAAGATATTCAACATTTTGTCGTTGTTCAGAATAATTATGTACTCTCTTTATTAAACTCTATGTGTCTGAATGTAATGGATAATAATGAAATGTAATAGTCACCTTTTTTTTAAAAATCTAAATAGTACAGATTCGTTAAATTTTCATTCTTATTATATGTATGGAAAATATATTTTTAAAGAAGTATCATCATTGTTCAAGTTTATTTCCTATGAAGGTAATTATAACAAATAATAAAAACAAAAAGCACGTCCAAAACTGTGCGTATAAGCGATATACTAAAAATAATAAAGGAATTTTGTTCGTCTATATATTTCCATAATACAAATAAATCTATTAAGCAATCGCAATGATATTTAGAATATACACAGCCCGAAACCTGGCATAGGACATAGGCTACTTAAATATACCGAATAATACAGCGACAAAGTCGCAGGGAAATGCTGGTAACGTAATAGAATAAAAAACGGGTTTTTTGGGTGCACGCTTCTTAGTTACATCAGGTAGATGGTTCAAACGGTAACTTTCTCTGGAACGGACGTGGGTTGGAACGTCATAAAAAACAAACTCTCGCTCTTTTGTTTAGATATAGTGGTCTTGAACAATGTATAAGTGGGATTCTTTTCAAATTTATCAAGAACTGCTATTGATGTCACGGTCTTTTGAACGGCTGTCGAGTGTTACAGGTTTTTATTCCAGACCGGATCGGACAGTCTCTGTATAGTATAGGAAGGAGTCTATTATTAATTTTACTTATACACTTCTCGAGTGTTTGTGTTCTCTCATTTTCTGTATCGTCCGCCGATGCTTTTTTTTATTTATAAACTAGCTGTGCCTGCGTCTCCGTCCGCGTGGAACCTAATGTAAAAAAACAGTGATTAATAAAATTATCTGAATGTAATAAGTCCATTTACTTATCTACTTGGCCCTCGTACTTGAATCGCTTCGTTATTAAAATTACAATAACTTTTGATAGAGTGAACTGATTTTAATGAAACCAAGATTAAACGTTACTCTAGGATATGCTTTATGATTTTGTTATGGTGATGTTTTATACTTGAACGCAGTACTTTAGAAGTGATGCGTGTTCGTATAGACAGACAGATAGACCGACGTTTCTAGAAATCATTGAAATATATTTTATTACTTCTTATTAACAATTTCTTTCACAATAAATATAAAAAGTACAGACCTCCATTCATTAGCGGTTGACATACCCTTCATCCGGACGAAGTGCTTCGCTTCGTCATTTATTATGCGAACCGCGAGGGGGTGGAATGCGCTGCCTGCGTTTGTTTTTCCTGCAGCATATGATGTAGCAATCTTCAAAAGAAGAGTGAATGTGCATTTACTGCGTGAACGCGTTATATCCTAGGCCTCGTCTTCACTTTACATCAGTTGTGACAGAGGTCAAGCGTCGCACAGTTAATTATTAAAAAAAGACACGTTAGATTTACATTCTAATTATATGTATAGATCTATTTTTTTTATCGTAGCACAGCAAAGTGACTGTACTGTGCCTGATGGTGAGCACAGTACAATGTAAAAACAATGGCGACCACCGAGAGATTCCGTAGGTCGTCGTTGTCATGCCGGCCTGCATAAATGTCTCTTCACGTTACGCTTGAAGGACCCCATGTTATAGGAAGGAGGAAACACACTGGCCGGGAGATTGTGCCACAGTTTCACGGTACGGTAGAGGTAAGAATTTGCGAATTTGTTATCTGTATAGAAGATAATTGTTTATTGTGAGACTTGAACCCGCAATACTCATCACGATGGCAGCGGTTTCGAGATCGCTTAAATTAATACACGAGCCATTATTTATCAAATACAAATTACTAAAGTAAAAAGAAGAAGTAGTACGAAGAAGTATGTTAATAATAAAAATGATTTTCGGTACAAATCAACATGATCTTTTACTCTTATTTTTTTTATAGAACTATTACTAAAGATTAATTTTATAAAAAAAGTATTGCATCTGCCAGTGTCAATATAATATTTAATAGACATGATAAAAGTCGAGTATAATGCCTAAGTCTCTTTCAACGTAATCACCGAAAACAGCAATGTTTTTATCACGTTATTACTTACAATTCACATAATTTGCATTAAATAACTAAACTATATCAACTACAATTACGGAGTATAGAGAAATAAAATGCAATAAAGGTATTATACGACCAATTGAGTTACCGACAAAAACTCTCCAACATTATACCGAGTCGCATTGTGGCATATTGCACTAAAGTACGTTGTAAAACGTGTCCATTTGTAGTGAACTCACAAATATTACACGGAATTGGCGTCCATAATTATTACGTAAAAAGCTATTAGAATTTAGCATAGCAGTTATGAATAGTATGCAAGCCGAGCGAGTTCATTCGCCGATATTTGTGGCTATGAAAATAGCGACCGCTTTCCAACTCAAAGCCCATCATTATCAGTATGGTTAGTATAACTGCGTCATGAATTCTCCCAAAATTTAGCCACATACTTCGATATTAATAGTTTAATGTTTTTATACAAGTTATCTTGTATTGAATATGGGCACATTTTCTTGGTTTGCGAGTTTTAGTTAAACCGCAAGGTTTGCAACAATTTCAATATATCTTTCTGTTTGTATGTGTATCAAGTATGCTTACCCTTCCTTATTTATAAAAAAAACTTTATATCTATGTATACAAGTACATAGTTCTCTTGTAACTTCACATTTGAACGAATGAGTTTATTATTTCTAAATTTGGACCACAATTTCACCTGATTTTAAGTGATGAAGTGGCTGGAGTCTAGTGATTTTAAGTCTATAGTTACTAACTTCCAAGTGTAGCTGCGCAGAATAAACCTACAGGTGCTTGTTGACACATTTTTAAATGGAATGTGATAGCTATCGTCACAACTTATTGTAGGATTCGAACTAAGCTATTACTGAGCCATAATTGCTAATTAAATGGCATATTAACTGAGTTACCTTTTAATCCCAAAGAGAGTTGATGTCAGGCAGGCGGTCGATCGTAAAAATTAAGTCAAATCGTACTTCACAACATGTTAAGTATGAAAACTGGATTAGGGTTTACTCAGGGTAGGACTCAAAGTAAGAAAGGAATTCGGGATGTACGGTTGAGATTTGCGAGTTGGAATGTGGAAACAATGACTGGAAGAGGAAGAGAATTCAGAGAAAAAGCTGATGTCTTGCAAAGAAGACGCATAAATGTGGCTTGTTTGCAAGAGACGAAATGGAAAGGAACGAAAGCGAGAGAGATTGGTATTATAGGGTATAAATTCTACTACTGTGGGAGTAACGGTAATAGAAATGGGGTAGGAATTGTATTAGACAATGAGCTTAAGAAATGTGTGACGGATGTAAAAAGAGTAAATGACAGATTAATATTGGTGAAATTATTGATAGAACAGATGACGGTCAATATAATAAGTGTGTATGCGACGCAAGCTGGGTGTGTTGTACTTTGCATTGGATGTTAAACCACGGAGTGCAGTGCACTGTTTATTTACGCGCTTTATATAAATGTGCATTACATTGTAATTCAGTACAAACAATATTGTTCTTCTGGTTTAGCAGTATTAGTAGCGATTTGTAAAAGAAATGAGTGAAAGGAAAAGAGATTATCCCAGCGGTGCTGAGAAAAGAAAAATTAAACAGAAAAGGGACGAGGTTATAAAAAAAGTGCCCAAAATTTCTTCATTCTTCAGTCACATATCCATCCGGAAATAGAAGAGAGCCAGGCACATACTTTATCGGATGTCCATCCAGAAATCGAGGAACCCCAAGTCAACGATTCTGATATATCTGCAGATTGTAATATAATTTCATCAGATAGAGGAAATTTTGGTGACAATTTAACTGAATGCGAACGAAAAATAATTTTTAAATTGGGTCCATTTAAACCACAAGGACCATTTCCAAAAGTTTCAGAAAATAACCGACCTTTTTCGGCTTATTATTATTCATATTTCAATCAGGCAGGCATAAAAATTATAAGACCATGGTTATGTTATTCTAACGTTTTAAACAAACCGTACTGTCACTTCTGTTGGTTATTAGCAGATCGTCAAAACAAATCGTACTCCTCTGCTTGGGTTAACGGTGTTTCGGTTAGAAGCAATTTCACACAAACTATTCTTGACCATGAAAAGTCACAGCAGCATATTTCATCAAAACTTTTCCTCCATCGTCTTTTATACATTTAACGTGTGTAATATCTCTTGTATTATTTTCTCTCACTTTTGCTAATCGATACAAATATTTTTGTGTTTGTGAGCTCTCTAGTGATTGGTATAAATCATCTTGTACTTTAGCTCTAGCAATAGCAACTGCCCTTTTTGCATTTCTTCTACATTCTACATACATTATTCTCTTATTTTCTTTAATCGTACTATCTTGGTCTTCAATACATTTCCATTCATTGAAAGCCGTTTTTTTTTTCTTTCAAAGCCTTTTGTACCTCTTCGTTCCACCACCAAGTATCCTTAGAGTCGTTGGAAGAAATATTTTGAAAGACTGATGAATGAAGAAAATGACTGGACCGGAGAGTTAGAGACCGTACCTTCAAATTTAGGCGTTGAACAAGAAATAAGTGAGGATGAAGTAAGAAAAGCTGTAAATGGTATGAAAAACGGAAAAGCCGTTGGGCCAGATGGCATACCGGTTGAAGTATGAAAGTTTTTAAAAGTAGATGGGTGGATGTGGCTCACTTTATTTTTTAATAAGATGTTGGATGAATAATTGGATTAATAAGATGAATGGATTGTGTGAAAAATGATATGTGTGTAAAAGGTGTGATGACTGAGATGACATCTGATAGGCGAGCGTGGAAAAGGAAAAAATGTTGTGCCGACCCTACTTAGGTGAGGTAAGGGTAAGAAGATGATGATGATGATTAACTGAGTTACCTTTTGTTAAAATGTCACTCTCTTTGTATTCGAATACTGTTTGCACCAGTCAACATTTTTCATATATTTTACATTTTACATAGGTCTGTTTGTTTCGTGGCCCATCATGAACTGGGTCACCTGTTAATTGTAGTTTCGGTACTGCAGAAAGCATCACAATGATTTGTGCGCTCTGCGACTCAATTAAAAACGGAAATGGGAGCTGTTTTCCGTTCGCTTTTATGCGCGTTGAATAGTTTGCTTAATTGGGGATTTGATGCTGGGAAATAGACATAAACATACGAAACTTGTTTGATATAAGGTCCTTGTTATTACGTCATTTTTTGGATACATTCAATGGATTACCAAATATATTGTAATTTAATTTCTTTTAAATGTTTCATTCAGTTTAAGTAACTGAGGCACACGTACAAAGTAGTTCCAACATTTGCGTAAGACGGTGTTCCAAGCACACTTTCCTGAAGTCTTCTGGGTGTTTCAAAGGAATAATTTAACTTTATGGAACTATGAGGATAGAATTTATACTTTGGTATGGCACTTTATAGTGCTTTCCTGGTTAGCTATCAAACTCGGGTCAGATATATGTTATGAGCAACCATAAGTGTGTTGTGATAGTTGTCTCCACTTGTTTTTTTTTAAGTACTGTGAGTTTTGGCGGGGTCTTCGAATGCCATGTAATAGATTATGTATTTTATTCATTTATGTTGTGTTACCTGACTTTGTGTTTTGCAATATTATTTGTGTAATATAGTTTGGTTATTCTGCACAAATGAATTGGATGGGAAACAATATTCCGGAGCATGGGTTCTGGCTTGTCACAACAAGCGGGCCACCATCTTGTTAGAACATTAAATTGATGACAAGAAACTGAGTGAAATCATTACCTATTCGATAATGGCAGTAATATTCAACTATAAGATTGGTTGCCAAAAATAAAACTAAAACTGTGTCCATTTTAAAACATTTACCGCCAAATATTTTTGTGTCAAGTGTTGTGCGTGAATAAAAAAAATAGTTTTCTTTTGTACTTTTTATTTAAATCTATTGCGTAAAAACATATTTCCCTCGAAGGCTGTTTAAGATTTACCCCCCGAATTGTGACGTCAGCGGCGTTTCCGATTCAGGTCGTCGTAAATAATTCAGAACGGCCGGCCGCAATTAATATGCTACCGGCGCGCCTTCTCGACTTTAATACAGTTTTATGTTGATTTATTCCTCACTTTCGCCGCGTAATGTTTCCCCGAGTCGAGTTTATTACCTTTTTTTTAAGATGTTTCGTCGATGTAATACGTAGCGGGGCGGTAGAGCACTCTTGATCGAATCGATAAGCCGGATTTCGTAAAAGACCAATGTGATGTAAATACGAGAAACTGACAAACTGGTCGTGCCATGTTTCAAGCTCAGTAAAACCAGTAATTGTTTAGCTAACTGTAGTAGCTTCTACAACAAAGTCCCAACGAGTATTACCGATTTGCCGGACTATGAGTTTGAGCGCCTTGTCAAGCGGGTTTTGGTGTAAAAAGGCTTGTTATAAAGTGGATCAATAAGTGAACGATGGTGATGACTCCTCTCTGTGCATCCAATAAAAACGAATGTAACGTGTAATGTATTTTAAATACGTATATGGTAAAAAGACAAACCAGATCGAGTTTTTTGCCAGTTCTTCGCGATGACTGGGTTGTTTGTCCGAACAGGTGGTAGTTTTCACGTTCATAAGCGCGTTCGTCATAAAGGTCTAAATTGAATAAATTATTTTGGATTTTGATGTTAAATCTACGATACGCTTGTTGAAACTGATTTTACATTGATTTGATTTAAAGAGAGATGCTTCTAGATTAGTCAGTTGGTAATCGTGTTGGGTTTCACGGTAAACGAAGAATAATTAATTTTATTTACTCACCGCTTGCCGTTATTATTGGACTCTATACTTGATAGTACTATAGTAGTGAATGTTGTACACTTGAAAACCATTCCAATAGAACATTCAATAACCAAGCTCATTTGTATATACAGTGGCGAATTATATTAAAGGTAAACTAGAAAATCGAGGAGGGAATCAAAAACGAATTTTGAAGGATATGATGTTCGAAATAAGAGTTATAAGGACAATAATAGATTAAGCCCGCTTACTTACTGTGTATAGGTACCTTAATAAATACACTCAGATTTTTCAGTTAATGTTTATTAGCGTGTCCGTACTGCGACAAATCACGACGCATACTGGTTGATTTAAATACTCCGTTTGAGGCACGAGGTGTGCCCCTACAACAACAAGATATTGGTAATATTAATCAACATAGATTAACGTAATTACAGACAACTGTACTCTTTAGTAAGCACAGATATGTTACTCAAACGGATAGTTGTAAAGATCTGAAGTCTTGCTTAATGTCTATGCCCAAAAGTTGAAAATAAAAAGTTGAATAAAAATTGCCATGTTACCGAAGATTTAAACTTTTTCATTGGAATAGTTTAATGAACTAAACATTATTTTTGACATCTTTAGTCGCGACTAGGAGGTAACTGGACGACAATGCAACGGAAGTACGTTACGGCAATATGGCGTCAAGCTTCTGTACCATCCGGTTTATAATATTTTTGATTTTGTCAATAAATCGTTTATAAACAAATCAATAAAATTTTTGGAAAAAAATTAATAAAAAATATTAAATTAAAAATTTAATAATAATAATCGTACAATAGGATTAATTATGTATTTATGGGCGCGCGACCGTACTGCCATCTGGTTGCAATGTAAGTAAGCAACGAATTTACAATTTACAATATGGAAAGCAATTTACAATATGGGACCACGCGAATCCTTAAAGACCAAGTTCAAGGAATACAGTATCTTGACTCTGCCCTCCCAATACATTCTTGACAATTTAATGTATGTCCGTAAGAACCTTGAAAAGCTGCATTTTGTAAAAGACCGGCATGATCTAATTGCTAGAAACTGTGACAAACTGGTCGTCCCATGTTTCAGACTTAGCAAAACCAGTAATAGTTTCTTAGGTAATAGTGTTAGGTTTTACAATAAAGTCCCAAAACATATTACCGA